>JASDQU010099883.1:197027-223421 GCA_032191745.1 Picea mariana | reverse complement strand
ATCTAAATAAAGTTCTAAAATTCTAGATCCACCGAATATTTCCAAATTTAGTGAAATATATGTTTAATTCTTGTAATTATATTAAAAACTAGAAAAAAAAATTGTTAAAAATGTAAAACATAAAAACAACACACCACTAACTTTCATAATATTTCAAATAAAACTTAAGACGAATGGAAAAACCATTAAAAATTAAAAAACTATATTGATAGTACATATAAACGTGTACATATTAATGAAAGATAAAAGACCACACCAGAAAAATCAACTATGACAATTTGATCCACTCTATTCAAAAAAGTTTCTACATTCCCTTTATAACTTATTCTTTCCCAATGTCATTATTCCATGGCTAAAGCGAAGATAAGCTAGTATTAAAAATAAGCAGGGTTTTATACGCTAGCTTCGAAGCTGAACTATTTATAAAAGCAGATAAGGTTTAGGAAAAGAAAATAAAGTACGTGACGAAAGAAGCTCTCGAAACAAGCATCTTTAGTAAAAGTGTTTTAGCATTTTCCTTGGACGATATTCTTTTGCGTTGCATGTTAGCATAACTTGCTGGCCACCCGGGCCCCGCGCCCTTTCTATTAGCTTAAACAAAGATGCAATCTTTCGGTTTCTTATTTGATTCTAACCACATATCTAGTTTTAGTCATCTTAATCTTTAAGAATACTAAACTTCAATGATCTAAAAGAGGACGCGTGATAACGATGGATGTCAGGGATATTAATGATCTAGATTCGACGTCGCTTTCAGAACAGCGAAAAGATCAAATTTGAATTTTTGAAGCTGCAGAACCACTTTAAGTGGCCTTATTTTACACGTCTCTTTTGAGACTCTTTCGGGCCACATTACCGCCAAAAGGCCCATGTTTCGACGCAAGYGAAACACAAGTGAMACCTCTTTCACACTGCAAARATATATCAAATGTTGATTACAATGCTCTCCAGGAATGTTGAAACCTCTTTCACACTGCAGGAAAGTTCAGCGGGTCTTATGGAACACGTAACGATGTCGGTTTTATCTATTTCTCSACCAGTAATTTAAATTAATGGTTCAATCCATTCATCCGTCCATTCTTACAAATATACACGTAAGTCATTTATCTGGATTATGTATATCTGGTGGCTAACTTTCCTAGGGAATGTTTTAGGGTTTGCAAAAGGGTATAAATAGTGGCACAGAGTGCTTCACCTGCTACTGTCTCCACACATTCCTTCGTCATTTGAACTGGCCATCGCCGTACTGTATAATAAATCTCTTCAAGTCCGAAATAATAGGATATTTTTCGAGTTTTATTTACTTGCGGTCCTTGATCAGCGGCGGACTTCCATAGGCCGTATTTTTTCGGGGCCTTCGGCTGATTTTGGTAACTTATTTCATCTCTTGCTTGATTTGAATATCATTTCAATTTCTTTTTGGGATTTTTGTACAGAATCTGTTCTGTTTCTTTGCAGGCGAAAAAGATCAAGGAAGTGGAAGTGTTTGTCGCGTTTCTTTAAATGTTTAGTAGGTCAAAAAGTTAGAGATCTGTCAATGTTTTTCAGAATCAAAAGAAGGCGGGCCAAATTAAGCTGAAATATCAATAGCTTCTACCTTGTTGCGTTTCTTTTTGCATTTTGGTCGGGTGAAACAGTGAATTTCGATTAAGATACTGCTATAATGGCCCCGATATCTTTGCCTCCAGGGTTTAGATTTCATCCCACGGATGAAGAACTAGTAGCTTATTATTTGAAAAGGAAAGTTCATTGCTGGAAGATAGAGCTTGATATTATTCCCGAGGTTGATCTCTACAAGTGTGAGCCGTGGGACTTAGCTGGTAAGATATATTATCTTTGTTCTTGATTCTGAATTGCATTCTGAATATTTAGACATTCCTGTTCGCCGACGAACATCCATAAACAAATTAATATTGCTAGGTATTTCTATAAAGGCTTCAAAATACTGTTAAATAATTTGCTAAATAGAACCCTCATCCTCTCACTGCTCTAAAGTTATTAGCTTAATATTCGTCGTGACATTTCTTGATTGCAGAAAAGTCCTTTCTGCCTGGATGTGATCTGGAGTGGTATTTTTTTTGCATAAGGGACAGGAAGTATCCAAACGGGTCAAGAACAAACAGAGCCACGGAAGCTGGTTACTGGAAAGCTACCGGAAAAGATCGTAAAGTTAGCTCTCATATGCGTCCAATTGGAATGAAGAAAACTCTTGTTTTTCACATAGGACGGGCTCCTCATGGCTCTCGAACAGACTGGGTTATGCATGAATATCGTCTAGACGAGAAAGAATGTGAAGTCTCAGCGTCGTTACAGGTACCTCGAATTGTACTGAAAATTAGTTAAATTCGCCATTATAGATTCAATTATTGGAGCATGTGATAATGAGTGAAAAAACAACATAACCATTAATTATGATTTAGGCAAATTAACTTTGTTTACAGCTTCAATAACGATGCTTCCGTTTCTCATGCTTTACATGCTAAAAGATCTCTCATAGGCTAATCATGGCACCGAGAGATACCCTTTTACTTTCTTAAAATAAATTGTGACTCGGGAGCGAGAATTTGTTGACCAGATATTTCGGGCCACGCAAATTACTATGCCATTTGGCCTAATTTAGCTTTTGGTGAACAGTGACTAGTTTATGATAGATGTAGTATCTCTATTTCTCGATGTATACGTAATTTTGGTTTCGAAGATCTGATTTGATGGAAAATGCACAGGAGGGTTATGCTTTATGCCGAGTTTTCAAAAAAAGCGGGCCCGGGCGGAGGATTGGAATACAATACAGTGCACATGTTTCATGTAATAAAAACATGCTTTTATCTGTGGAAGAACAGTCTGAACAGGAGCCGTCGCCATTATCACATGGGGAAGAGGAGGTTCAAACCAATTCAAGAGAAACATCTTCCGAAATTATAAACGACACGAATGTGGATGATGGAGTTTCGAAGAGAGGGTTGCAATCAGCGAGTTATGAGAGTGCTAGCTGCAATTTCACCTCACTCAATGAGTCCATAAGCCATCCCAAGGTTTCAGAACCATGTTTTTCACTTCAAGAAATTGTGGTTACTTTTTTTTTTGGTAAACTTTTTTTAAATGTCTTTCGCCCATGTGTGTATACCCTTTATTAATATGTTTTATCTTGGGTTTTGCAGGTTGAGCATAATGAGACTTCAAGCTCACCCTTCATGGTTGGCGATTTTCCGCATATTAAAAGCTGTCTAAGCCTTTCTGACTCGACAATGCTCAGCGCGTATTTACTTGGAGAGCATGTTCAGTCATCTGTAAAAGAAGCAGTGGTACTACAACAACATTATCGAGATGCGGAGACATCTGTGCAGAATAATTATTTAAGCCAATTTATTAACAGTGATGTTGCTGACATACTTAAAAATGAAGATTATCTTCAACCTGACGATTTCGTCCCTGGGTGGAACATACAAAACGATCATAAAAGACTCAGCACTTCTAACAGACCAGAAGAGGCTGATCTATTTTTACAGAATAGCTTTGTTTCACAAGACTATAATTCGCAGAGTTTCAATGACTGTAATTCGGAGATTTTCTATGACCGGCCAGAACAACTTCTCTTCTTTAACCGTTTTCTGAGGCAAAATTCCAACCCTGAAAGTTTAGCTTGCATGCTAACATAATCTTGTAAAGGGTGCAACATTTATGGCAAAAATAAGTAGCCAAATTTAGTGGTCACTGTGAGATGTAAATTATTCTTGTAATGTGAAATTTAAGGTGAATTTATTGAATTAAGATACATATAACTGTATCAGGGATGTAGAGAATATAAACACGATGTATGGAGTACACAACGACTGAAAAGATCTGTATTGGAGAAATATCTTTAAGGAAAAAATTGATATATTTATATGTCTAATGTTTCATCAATTTAATAAAAAAATGATATATCAGAAATTATATATTTATGTCTACAGTTTAATAAGTATAATAATTTTTGTGTGAAGATATGTCTACTTTTCCAATTTCTTTATAAATTGGTATAAGAGTTGATGTGAGTTAAATTAGTATAAGAGTTGCTGTGAGTTTAACTCAGTCAAGGAGGACCCTGAATATGAAAGAGATCTGAGAGTACATAATTTGTTTTTGTGAGTGATTATTGAAGTGTACTTTTCTTGTGAAAATTTATGTCTGTTGTGTTGGTTGATTTTTTTTTGCTTGCCATCAGAAAAATAATTGCAAGTGTGAGCCTCCTCCGTCCAGCAAGAGAAGAGACTGCGGCCTCCGTTCATCGAAATAAAAAAGAAAAGACTGTGGCTTGTTATCCGTACCTTCTATCATCCCGTGAAGGAAATTGTTGTCGAAGAGAGGGGAGCCGTCATCACTACCCGTGGAAAGAATACTGTGATTTGGTGTAAACGTGGCGGTCCTTGTTTCATGTTAGAGAGAATGCCACCTTTTATGTTGTAAAATGTTCTCTTAATAAAAATTGGTGATATGTTGTAGAACGTTCTCTCAATAAAAATTGGTGAAATGGGTGATAGCATAGAGACACAAAATACACACACAGAAATGAAAATTACACAGAGATACATTACATTTAAATAAGTGTTGTGAGATCCAATTCATTCCACTCTTGGAGAGAGAGGTTGAGAGAATCTCTCAACATCCTAAATCAGATCCAATCTCTAAACTCTAGTATGTAGCATTAATTAGGTATTATCTCTAACACCCCCTTAATGCCTACATTACAAAACTTCACAAATTACATAACAGAAAATGTTACAACACTTTGTTTGGCATGGTCTTCATCAGCTTCTACAGTCACTCTGATGCCTCCAGACGGTTCTCTTTCTCTTACTCTTCTTTGAGCTTACCATTCAACTCATTTAAAGCATAAACACTTCAAACCATCATTCATCAACTTGCACAATAGATAATATTGACAAACTCGGCTCATCAGGGCTTCCATGAGAAAAGTTGTCAAGTAATGAATCATCCTATGGACATACCTCCATCTGTCAGATATTTTTCTTTTCGCTATCCGTCAGTTTGTAGAAAGGCAATCTAGGTATTGAATCTCTTCAAAAATCAATTATAAGGTGACTTCCAATCATAAAAACAATTGTTCTTGAAACCGGGGTTGTCAGCTTATATCAAGAGACAAGAGTCTTTATTTTACTTACTTTTACATAAACACGTAAACATATAAAAAACTTTAAGCACACCACACACACGATCTGAATCTATCATCTTGGGATTTCTTTCTGCACACAACACTCATATATATATATATATATATATATATATCAATAGAAAACAACAAAAAAGGCACGTAGTCCGTTTATGGTGACTCCTCCTTCTCTGAAATGTCAGCCAGTGTACAACTCAGATCAATAAGGCCTTCACGTTCCTTGTTATCCTCCTCATTCTCTCCTATATGATTATCATACCCGCATTGTTCATCAAAACGAGCTTCAATGTCATCACTACTTCTGCTTAAAGAGTCCTCTTCATTCCCCTCTTCAGTGGCATCTCTACCATATTTCTCAATTTCCCTTTTATCAGCTTCATCATTTTCATTGCATCGTTCACAGCAATTTCCTCCCCCCACAAGAAGAATGGAATGACACGATAATGAAAAGAATTGCATGATTGCATCCATATTGAAAATAAATGTTCCAACAAACAAATTATTCATAGAAATCATTCTTTTGTTTAATTTGTTGGAAGACAGATGTCTGTGGCTATGACTTGTTTAATAGAAATGGTAGTGATTTCATATAGTTCACAGTTGCACTCTTCCACCATAACAGACGCACGAAAATCTGGTCCCACATAACATATTTCGTTCCTGGCAGCGTTAGCTGAATGCGACGACTATCTCTCTCCTGCGCAGTGGTGATGGCTCCAGACAGCAGCACAACCTCACGGATCACACATTAAAAAAAATTAATACTCAAACATACACACAGAAATTCACACAGTAATCTACAAAAATCTTCTCGCACAAGCTCTGCACTAATTGAAAAACACACTCCCACACATATGTAAAATGAATCAGGTTCAATAGCTATCACATCTTCCTGGGCACTCCCATGAAGGATTAAGCCCAGCCAAGCTCTGATACCAAATAAGAATTGGTAATAGCAGAGAGACACACAAAATACACACACATAAATGAATTGTATTACACAAAATTACAGAGAGATAAATCACACTTAAATAAGTGTTGTGAGATCCAACTTATTCCGCTCTTGGAGAGAAAGGTTGAGAAAATCTCTCAACATCCTCCAACAAACCAAATCCAATCCCTAAACTCTAGTATGTAGAATTAATTAGGCATTATCTCTAACACTCACCACCAACACTATTTCTTGAGCACTCACCCGACCACATAAGACAAGGAAGATGGCCACGGTACTAGTTGAATTTGGATCTTTCATAAATACATGGGATTGTTTTATATTAAAACACAATTTTGTTTTGTTTATTGGGTAAAAGGATGCAATTTTTTTGAAGAGTACATTTATATTATTGCAAATATCTTAATATGTATCTCCAAAGCCACAAGAGAAATTATGAAATCATTGAAGAGTTTTGGTTACTTCTATAGTATTTAGAAAAGAGAAACATAACTTAACTTGACGAATGTTTTGTCCCAAGAACATTATCATTGGGTTGTGTCTATAGTGTTTGATGATGAGTGAAATAGGTAATGTTGTAAGATTGACTTTACAAAATTGATGGTCTGAAGTAATATTATTTTCAATGAATCAAGTGTTAGCTCAAAATAATGGTTCTATGATGGTGCCTAGTCTACCAGAATTCAGAAGTGGATGAGTGGATAAATATGTTGATGAAGATTCAACAAGACAAAAGAGTAAGACAAGTTTTCATTAAGTGTGTTGGAGATATTAACTCCTACTTCTATTGTGCTTAATATTTCATATTCATCCTCATAGACTCTATTAGTTATTGTAATCTCTATGTGAGTTGTGCGGTTAGGATTTTGTTAGATCTAGATCATATTTATATGTGTGGTTAAGTTATTATTTCAACTAAATGGATTGTATGGATAAGATTGTCAATCTTACCAAGATTATTGTATTTATATATGTCTAGTGTTTGTGTGAAAGTATGACTACTCTCCCAATTTCTAAATTTTAGATCTTTCATTTGATATTTGTATAAATATGAGGATCATGTAAAATCTCTCATTTAATATTTGTATAAATATGAAGATTGGGTAAGATTTACAAAATTATATAAAGATGTAAATCATGTAAATTTTATAAACTTATATAAAAGGTTAATAACATTTGGATTTGTAATGTGGATATCATTTATTAGTCTTTAACATGCAAGGATTATAGTAATAAATTTGTGGTCAAATTGAATTGAACGGATTAGTTTTTGAAAATTTTTGTAAGGATGGTTATAGTTTTAAAATTTTGAAGTAGTAAAATAATTTAGAAAAAAATATTTAAAATTTTGATAATAAGAAATTTTAAACTTTTGATTATGTGAAAAGGTTGACGTGCTAATAAACCTTAATTAAAGGTGAGTATTATAAAAACAAATTAATAAAACTAAATAAAAAAAAAGTGATTTATAGATATGCATTAATATATATTCTCCACGTCAGAGGCATGATGAGAGATTGAATTAAATATGTTTCAAGCATATATGTTATCATTCGCATGAATTAATCTCAAGTTGGATGGAACTAAATATACTCTCCATATGGGTACATTGGTTTAGATATTGGAATTAATAATTCATATTTATAACAATGTTGATATGCCAACCAATAATCCAAATAAAATGTGATATTCTCGAGTACCTAATGTCAAAGTGGATATTGAATGTCTGTAAACATTATAATCAACTCATCAATTAGAAGCATCATGGTCTCGATTACTAATTACACAAGTTTTGATGGCTATTAAATTTTGTATTGTGGATTTGTATAAATCTGAATATGTTACAATAGAAAGTCAGACCTTAAACGAATGGATATTGAAATCTGAAAGGGTATACGGCCAATGTTTTTAGGCATATTTTTGTTTACTAGTGCGATCATAAATGATTGGTGTTGGACATGCATTTTGGATGAAAATAACTAAGTTTTGGTTGTTGTGCCATAGGAAAGGAAAGAGTAAAACGCACGACCAAAGCACGCGACAAGGGTGTGTTTTGTAGCACAAAAGTATGAAAGCAGTAGTTCAATGCAAAAGAAAGAAAAGTAGCAGTTCAATGCAAAAGAAGGGAAAGAAGAAGATTGGTGCAAAGGTAGCAAAGACATATATGACCCATTAGGTTTTTTTGGATAAGTTGTTATTAGAGTGTTTATCTCTATTTATATGTATAAATATGTAAAGAGTCGAGGAAGATGATGTTGGCTTAGCTGAGAGGACGAGATTAGGTTGTTGATGATTGATGAAGTTGAGAAATTACAGAGATAGACTCGCATTGCAGAGAGGCTAAGCAAGTTTGGGTAGTTACAATATGTTGTATCTTTTGTAAGCGCAATGTACAAGACTAAGGTGATTATTCCAAAAATACTAATATAATATCAAGTCATTGTGGAAATATCCCAAGAATTGGATGAACTACATCAAAATCTTGTGTCTAATGTGTTTGTTGATGTGATTATCCATGGATTTTATGTTTTTGCATGATTAGTATATATATATATATATTAACATATAATTGATGTGGAAAAATAATGAATGATTTAGTGGGTTGGTTACGCCGTGATCTATGTTATATTGTTTCTTCACACCATGGTTAGGATATTGAATGGATTTTAGATGGGTTAATGTTGCATCACTGTAATAATGAAAATAATGAATTGTTAGTCAATGGAAGTCGTGCATAGGGATTATTGACTAATAAAAGGATGATAAATAAGGATAATGTGCATAGGGTGAATAAGTATTAATGATTATGTTGATGGAATCACATCCCGTCATCCTTGTAGAAACTTGGTTCCTGCGACCCCGATAGATGCCTCGGGTGAGACTTCACTTGCATGCAGGTGATGCGGAAAGGGATAATATCTAAAGGTTTTTTTTGGATGAATAACTTGAACCTAGGGTCTTATAACTACGCAACAACAAATGGTTATGTTGCCGGACCCAGAATTTGTAATTGAGAGAATGTTTTGGAGGCCGACTAAGAAATAGATCGACGAATGGATAGAAAAGAAGGAGAGAGAATTTTCCCAAGGAAAGAATAGAAACCCTCGAATCAACGACAAACAATAGTTGCAAAGGTGTGTGTACATAGATATACATGATATTTTCTTTGGTGAATTTCTAAATATTTTAGTTGAGAGATTAGAAAGGTTAATGGAGAATATAGGAAGATACAAAAGTGTAGCTTTAAGTAACTCAACCCCTGAATTGGCAATACAATTGAATTATGTAATGGTAAAAGAATGCTACTGTGTCTCGCTATGGGGAAAAAAGAAATAAACGTTGAAATAAAAGAAACATAAGAAAATTTTCAAAAGAACCTATTAATCAATTTATCGAACCAGAAAACAAGAAGTTACACGTAGGGTTGGAAATTCAGGAGGATGTATGTTCGCACGAATAAAGATGTTCATGTGAATCTATATACACCACAAATTCGAGCGAACATATATTGAATATATATTTTATACACCACAAGTTCGGGCGAACATGAATTCGATCGAACATTCCATGTGTACGAATTGAATATATAATGTATACACTACAAGTTCGAGTGAATATGAATTTCATCGTACAATCCATGTGGATGACAGACAAAAATTCAAATCTCCTTCACTCTAAATCAAACATTCTTTCACTTTGTATGAGCTTAACCAAGTTGAATGCAAGTGGATGATTATCAAAACTTCAATTCCAATGCTTCTAGTTAGCAATTCCACAATTGAATTGATTGCAATAAGCAATGGCACTGTGAAGGTCCTCGTTGTAGAAACTCAGAGAATAATCCACAAAGGGTGGGCAAATTTCAACGAAAATGTTTAATTTTTTGAAGAGATTCATGCCAAATTGCTAATGCGCCATTATGGATGTTCCAAATGTGAAAACATTGCTCGAAGGTTCTTCAAAATTTGAAAATTTTCCTTGTAGGTGTTGAAAATTGGCATATGAAGGGCTTTAAAATGCTTTGCAGGGTGATAATGCATTTGCATTGGGTGGTTAATTGAGTGGGACGAGATAAACGAGGGAGTACAACAAACGCGGGCTTGGGGTTTGTTCAGCTGGGGCGAAAAAGACAAAACAATACCGAATAAACCAGGATGGAAGTTTGAAAGGGAGGACACAACTTTTCGAGTGGAATCTTCATTTTAGAATGAAAAAATCTTTAAATTTGTTGTTTAACCTCTTATTTCAATTTTCTGAGATTCAAAGAGTCCTTATACTTTCACATTGAAATTTTAGTAAAGTGATGTTCATAGCGGTATTTTCTCGAACTTCATACAAGCCATAGAGATCTATTTATTGAAATTGAAACAAAACCAGGTAGGATGCATGGGTACATTTGTTTAGGTAGTGATCCATAATCGCACAAAAAGTACATACACAAACACAACGACTCTCATTTCCATCTAGTGTCAAGCCTAATTTCAAATTTACCCAGCGTGTCAAGAGAAAAATTGATGACGGTTAAATTATTTTCATGTTAAATTATTTTCATGTTTGTTACTTCACGTTTTACTGAAAATTATAAATGTCAAAATATTTGTATATTGTGTAAATTTCACTGTTATAAATTTTATGTTGAGCAGATCCAATCTCAATGCTCCAGCCAGTGGAAGACTTGGAAATCACACTCTCAGATAAAAGTTGGATGCTGAAGTGAAGAAGACCGAGGTTGGAGAGTTGAAATTTTGTAATTTGGGTATTCATTTACTCCCTCAACTAACATTGTCCATGTGTCATCAACCTCACTACTCTGCTCCTACCTAGTTCCTTGATGGTTGAAGCCATGATTTATAGTTATTAACCTAGGCTGTATATACTTATAAGCCTTTATCGTGTAAGTAACTACAACATATTTTGATGGAAAATCTACACAGTTAAACGTCAATTTGATTTTTTTGATATTTTGATGTCTATCAATAATGACGTGTGAATTATTTATCCACAGTTTCAAATAAAAAATACGTCGTGTGAGAAGTCAAATTCCAAGCCTGACTAAAGTTCATATCTTATATAAGTAATATGATGTGTGTGGTGACCGCTTAACCGCTTAACCTGTAATAATTCTAATTTAATGGAGGGCTTCAATAGCACATCACTTAAATAAAACATTGTTCTAAAATAATTATATATACTCACCAATAAAAAATATCTAAATTTCCTAAATCATATCTAAATTTAATGGGTCATGTTATATAGAAATATTTATAAAATTATGTTGTTTAAAATATTTAAATTCATTCTACACTTTTATAAAGTACTTGAACGGAACTAATTATTTTTCCAGTCAAACAAAGTACATGTAATCGATACTAAAGCTAATACTAAATCTATAACGGATGCTTAAATATGGTAAAAGCTAGATACTAAATTTGTAACATGTGTTTAAGAATGACAAAATATGGTAAACGCTAGAACCCATATTATATGCTGGGAAAGTATTGAAGACTTTTTCCAAATATGCATCTTTGTAGTGTGTATGATATGTTAAATATAGTATATAAATTTAAATTAAATGAATAAAATTTCTAAAAAGCTGTATTGAGTAAGTATCCTATGCTCAAAAGAAAAAGCTTTATTGAGTAAGTATCCTATGCTGGAAAGGATTGACGAAAATTTTTAAATATAAATCTGCACAATTTATCCTTCTCATTTCATAATTCTTTGATAGGGCAAGCATTTAATTATTTTTTTCTACTGATATGGCGATTGGAGGTTTAGTGGAAAAACCGATCTGCCACAATTAAGGTGCAGCCAAACTCATCCTTCTCACCCCTTACGAGGTTTTCAACAAAGTTGATCAGTGTTCAGACGGTCAGTCTCGACCTTGTCATTCCTTATAACTGTTGGCTCAATAAGCATTCAGCTGAGTTAAAGGTTCTGGTATTTAACAAATTTTTTTATATACGTCTAATAATTTTTTATTTTATTTTTTTAATAATTTTTCTATATATTGTGAGTGTATTTCTCTTGAATGGTGATTGGAGTGAAGATTTAGGAAAAAGCTGATGTATCAGATTATGGCATTTCAACGTTCAATTCAATTAGAGGTGCGGCCAAACTCCGCGTGGTTACAAAACCTTTTCGTCAATACTCGTTAAATAAGTTATTTTGGAAGGTATAAATGTGTTTTTTGAATTTTTACTCTATATTTTGAAATATAAAAAGATAAACCTTTCAATCTATTTAATGTTGATTTTATTATCACTAGTAAAGTACTTCATTACTTACTCTGCCTTTGAACCCCTCGATTCATGACGACGCAGTAAAGGACAACTTGACAAGCGAATTGATCCATGTTAAATGCATGGCCTTTTAAATTTCGGCTAGGAGGAAGCTAAGGCCAAACATGCATCGTCTATAGTTGTACTCACATTACCGAATCAAGATCAAGGCAGTCCATTTATGGTGATCAATAAGCAACATGCTGCAGAGGTTTTAATGCTGCAGCAGCTGGTATATATATTATCGGATTGTTTTGGTATCTATGTCAGGATATATCCGAAAATTTATATACCATCTGCTGCAGCATTAAAACCTATGCAACAGGCTTCTTATTGATCGTCATCCATCCATAATGGCTTCTATTTAAGAGAGGTATAACCCTACCAAACCCAAAAAGTACCTGATTGACTTGTGACCATAGAGAGATGTAGCCAAATCATTAATCATTGCTTGGGTATATACTTGGAAATAATGGAGCAAGAGTCAGTTGCAAGAAATAGTTACTTAGAAGAACTCTATTAGTCAAGAGTCAGTAGCGTAGTTAAACTCTACTTCACTTAATGTATATTCTAGTTTTTTGTGGTTTGATGTAACCGACTAAGTAGAGTAGTTTCCCATATAATGATGTAATGAGTCCTCATTCAATCATATAGAATGTGAGTGTAGCCTCACCTATGTTTGTTTCTCATAATTCTAAGTTGGTATCAAAGCCGCGGAAGTRAGGAGCCGCAAAAGGGAGGTGCGTCAATTTCTAAAAGTCCGCAGGTCCCTCCTTTGGTAGGGTGCGGCRGCATACTACTCAAACTTTACACACGTTTGTAAACCTAAAATTTTCGCACTCCAGCTGTGTATTACAGTGCATAAATCCTTAAAGATTTCCGCACTCCATGTGCATAGTGAGGTGCGCACTCGYCGCACTCTAATAGTAACGTAACGTGAGGTGCGGACTCACCACACTCTAATAGTAGCATGAGGTGAGGAAACGGGTGAGATTTCTGCACTCCAAGTGCATAGTGAGGTGTGGACTCACCGCACTATAATAGAAGTGTGAGGTGTGGAAATACTGAGTTTTCATGAAGCGTAAGTTTTCATTTTTTTTACTGCATGGTATTTTTGTTGCATGAGCTTTGAGCATGAGGTTAAAGCGTGAGGTTATATCGCTACCACGATTTAAATTGGTGATTTAAATTTTTTCACTTTATAAATCGTGGAGTTATTACAGGATGGCCTATGATTTAAAGTGGATGTGAAGTATAAACTTTTTATTCAGTGAATATTTTGTGAGGAATAAACTTTTTATTAAGTGAATAGTTTTTGAGGAATAAAATTTATAAAGTGGATATTAAAGTTTATTAAGGTGGATATAAGTGTGTATTAAAAAAACAAGTTTCTTTTTTTAAGAAATTTATATTTTTTTTTATGCATGGAGTGGTGTTAAGGTTTCTTTTCTAAGGATTTATTATATTTCTTTTAAGAAAGCTAAGAGCCGAGATAGAGACAGATCGATGGATCCAAAGGCAGAGTGACGGACTAAAACTTGACGAAAGTTTGATATTCTTGGTGATTCACCACCTTCAATATTGAAGTGTGTTTGGTGATACAAGGATCTATTGTATGATGAAATGAGCAGACACTTGCATAGATGGTGAATCCTCTGGCGGAGACCTACCTCAATGAAGCCAATAAGTTAGATGGCTCGAATTTCATTAATTGAAAATTCAAGATGCAGACGCTCATGGAAGGCTATGGTGTCTGGAACATTGTAAAGGGAACTGAAGTGAAACCAGATGTGATTGTCGGTGCGACAGGAACACAGATCCAAGACTAGGATAAGCGTAAAAACAAGGAAAAGGTATTGTTGCACGTGTTTGTTAAAGATAGCATAATTCCACATATTAGAGAATCTAACACTTCTATTGAAACCTGGACAATGCTTAAAGCATTCTATGAAACTAGCCACAAAAATCGCATTTTGTTCCTGAAAACTAAATTACTAGGCATTAAGATGGATGGAAATGAATCTGTTAGTTCATTTTTGGGTTGTATTAAAGAGGTGAAAGACAAGCTAGGAAATATAAGGGAAACTATTTCCAACACTGATCTGGTCACTATTACCTTAAATGGTATGCTAGAAGATTATCAGATGTTCATAACAGGTCTAGTAGCAAGGGAGAAACCTCCTACGTTTGAAGAACTGACAAGTATTTTTCTGCAAGAAGAAGAGAGGTGCGGGACTCTGAAGCCTCAGAATAAATATTTGGCACTGTGGTCAAAAAAGAGATCTGCAAGAGGGATATCAGGAGGAAGTTCATGGCAGAGAGACAATTCATCGCAGAGAAGACAATCTCCAAGGCCCAATCAAGGTATGCAATCTGACAGGAATGAGTCAAAGAGTTTCTTTTATTGTGGTTGACCTCGACATATTGTTAAAGACTGTTATAAGAAGAAGAGTGATGAGGTTAGGAATAAACCTAGAACACATTGAGGTCATTATGCAGAAAAATCTTCAAATCATGATCTCAGATTGTTTGTTGCTAGTGATGATATTAATGAACCCCTGAATTTTGATTCAAGGGATCTTAGGCTGTTTGTGTCTAACGTTGCTTTATTTGTTGAATCAGATGATTCTGATGCCTGGTTTGTGGATTCTGGAGCATCAGTACATATGACATGTAATAAGATGTGGCACACTAATTTTAAAGAAACATAGAATGGGGCCAACATATATCTCGAAGATGACCGCACTCATCAGATCAAGGGATATGGACACATTCCTGTGACATTGTCGAATGGTACTATTCGTCACATTCACAATTTTGTTTATATGCTAGGGATAAAGAAAAAATTGATCTCTGTGTCCACCATTACAAATCAGAACTTGAAGGTTGAATTCTTCAAGAATTATTGCATAGTGAAGGATCTTTTAGACCAATTCAAAACTGTTGCAACGAGAGTCAGAGCAGGAGGCCTATACAAACTTGATGTTACCAGCAAAGCACATCACGCATTGACTTCTGAAACTATGCCAACATAGATTCTTTGGCATCAAAGGTATGGCCACATCAATCATCCTGATTTATTGTTATTACAAAAAAAAGAATATGGTTGAAGGACCTCCCATGTTAAAGAATGAGAATGTTACTTGTGATGGATGTGCATTAGGAAAGATGCACATAGATGAATTCCCCTCTAATCCTAATAAGAAAAAGAGAGATGTGTTAGATCTTTTGCATACTGATGTTTGCGGGCCTATGCAGACTAGGTCTTTAAGAGGTGCATTTTACTTTCTGTTATTTATTAATGATTGTATGAGACACACATGGGTTTACTTCCTTAGAATACAAATTGATGTTTTCGAGTACTTTAAGGAATTCAGAACCATGGTGGAAAAGTAGATAGGAAAATCCATCAAAATCCTCCGTTCAGATCAAGGGGGGGAGTATAAATCAGGGGACTTCAACAAATATTGCAAAGATCATGGAATAGTATAGTAGTTTATAGTACCTCACACTCCACAGCAGAACGGAGTCGCTGAAAGGAAAAAAAAAACTCTGGTAGAGTGTGCATGCAGTATGATGAAATGTAAGAATCTCTCAAATGCATTTTGGGTTGAAGCCATAAATACTGTCATTTATTTAAAGAATAGAAATCCAACAAGGTGTCTTGATAATGTTACTCTTTTTGAAGCCTTGTATGGTTCCAAACTTGCAGTTCATAATTTGAAAGTATTTGGGTGTAAGGATTTTGCTCATATTCCAAAGGAGAATAGGAAGAAATTGGATGCTTAATCCATTAAATGTATTTTCATAGGGTACTATTCTGGATTCAAAGCATACAAATTGTTTGATCCTTCTACTCACAAAGTATTTGCAAGTAGAGATGTACTTTTCCATGAGTAGGAAGTAGGAAATCGTGACGACAACAGTCATGAGGAATGACATAGACTTCTTGATGAAGGAGTTAAAGAAGAGAAACAACAACGATCACAACATCAACAACCACCACAACAACATCCACAACCGCAGTGACATCAGAAGTAGCAACAAAAAGGACTCAGTGATATTGACGCTTCAAGCAGTCACAGTTCACCTAGAGGCGAAGACAGATCTTCACAAAGTGGGGAGGAAGATAATCAGTTGAAAAGATCTTCACTATAGGTTCGACTCCCTGAGAGGTATAGAGACTATTCCCTAATTAGTATCATTTCAAATGTCATAGAACCCATAAGTTTTGATGAAGAAAATTAACATGATGAATGGCGAAATGCAATGGAAGAAGAATATGAATCTATAATGAAAAACAATACCTGGGAATTGAATGAATTGCCTAAACATAAGAATCTCATTGGATGCAAATGGATATACAAACCCAATTTTAAATCAGATGGTAGTATAGATAAATATAAGGCTAGACTGGTGGCAAAGGCGTATTCACAAACAAAAGGTATTGATTATGATGAAACATTTGCACCAGTAGCTAAATTGAATACTATCATATGGTCAATTTATTTAGCTACAAAGTATCATTGGAAGTTGCACCAATTAGATGTTAAATCTTCATTTTTGAATGGTGAGTTAAAAGAAGAGGTTTACCTTACTCAACCTGAAGGGTTTGTGGAACAAGGGCAAGAACACTTAGTTTGTAAGTTAAAGAAAGCATTGTATGGACTAAAACATGCACCTAGGTCATGGTATGAGAAGATAGACTCCTTCTTTCTCCAACAGGGTTTTATGAGGAGCAAAGTGATCCAAATCTGTATACCAGATTTGATGAGCAAGGTTATATAGTATTGATTTCATTATATGTTGATGATTTAATAATTACAGGAAATGCAGGGAAATTAACTGATGAAATCAAGGAGCAGTTGTCACAAGTTTTTGAAATGAAAGACCTTGGAGAGTTACACTATTGCCTAGGTCTTGAAGTTTGGAGAAATGCAGGCCAAACTTTTGTTTGTCAGAGTAAGTATGCCAGAGAAGTAATTAAGAGATTTAAAATGGTTCGGTGTAAATCTTCTATTGTTCCCATGCAGCAGAATGCAAAACTTTCTTATGATGATGGTTCGAAGGAAGTGAATGGAACTATGTATAGACAGATGGTGGGTAGTTTGAATTATCTCACCACAACCAGACCTGATATTCCATACTCTGTGAGTGTGTTAAGTTAGTTTATGGAGAAACGTCTAGAAAGCCATTGGAATGCAACAAAGGAAGTACTTAAGTATCTAAAAGGAACACTTGATTATGGTATTTAATATATTGATGCATCTAATGTTGAGTTGACATGTTACTCAGATTCTGATTGGGTTGGCAATTTGGATGATCGAAGATCAACCACTGGATGTGCGTTTGGCATTGGATCCGGGGTTGTTTCATGGAGCAGTAAATAGAAGCCTATTATATCTTTGTCTTCTACTGAAGCAGAATATAAAGCCTTGTGTGCAACAACTTGTGAAGCTTTTTGGTTGAGAAGACTTCTTCAAGATGTTGGAAAAGAACAAAAGGAACCTACAATGATCAAATGTGATAATCAAAGTTCAATCAATGTTGCGAAGAATCCAATTTTTCATGCAAGGACAAAGCATGTTTATGCTCAGTTTCATTTTGTTAGAGAAAAGTTGTGGTCAAATGAAATAGCTCTTATGTATTGTAATACTACTGAAAATGTTGCTGATATTTTCACTAAGCCTCTTGGAAAGATTAAGTTTCAACTATTTAGAGAGATGTTAGGTGTAGAAGTCAATTCATTCTCCATTAAAGGGGAGACTTGGAAATAATGGAACAAGAGTCAGTTGCAAGAGATAGTTGCGTAGAAGAACTCTATTAGTCAAGAGTTAGTAACGTAGTTGAATTCTAATTCACTTAATGTAGATTCTAGTTTTCTGTGGTTTGATGTAACCGACTAAGTAGAGTAGTTTCCTATATAATGATGTAATCAGTAGTCATTCAATGATATAGAATGTGAGTGTAGCCTCACTTGTCTATGTTTCTCATAATTCTAAGTTATATTAATGCACGAGTTTTATTTTCTGATTGCACTAGGATTTTTGTTTTTCAATAATAATGGGAAATTATTTTTATTATAATTTAGATGAAGGTTTAAAAATATGTAGTGGAATTTTATTTTTTGATTTTAGTGGGATTTTTGTTTTTTAATAATGATGAAAAATGTGTTTTTATTATAATTTAGATCAATGTTTAAAAATATGTAGTTAGAACTGTTACAGTACTATATGAAACTTCTTAATTTATTGTTCAGGTTATGTTTAACAAATATTAATATTTATTGTTAAGGTTATGTTTAACAAATATTAACAAATTATTTTAGTAAGTTTTTTGTTTTTTAATAATATTGATGTAAAATTGTTTTATTTTTTAATTATAAATTAAATAAAAATTTAAAATATAAAGTTAATATTTATAGCGGTATTATATATTTAGAGAATGAATATTTATAGAGTTATTTTTTGGGATAATTTTAAACACCACAAAGTTCTGTCTAAAACAAATCTTTAAGAAAAAAATATAAAAATAAATTCTATCTAAATTGTTAATTCAAACATGTTTTTTCCATATGTATCGATGATACGTTCTCATAGTTATGTACATATTTGTATTTTTATAATTCTTTTAATAAATATAAAATATTAATATTTTGAATACAATAAAATATTATATATTATATTTATTTATTTATTATTATTTTATATATAAATTTAATTAATTAAATATAATATAAATTTTTTAATGAAAATGATAGTTTTTTAATTCCATAAATGTTTATTATTATTATATAAATAATTATAACTAATCAAACACAATATAACAAGCAATATATCAAGTATAAATTTGTTTCAATTTTTTTTTATTTTATGCATTTTCAAATCATTATTTTTTTATGATTATTAGAAGTTAATTATCATCATCATCATCATTAAAAAAAATTAACAATAACTGAAATAAAATTTAAGGTTATTAAGATTCACATTTTTAAAGAACAAAAATATATGTTAAGTTTACTAAATGTTGAAATTTATGCTACATTTTTTTGATAAATTTATATTTATAATTTTAAATTATATAATTTTTTAGCAAATAAAAATAGCTTTATTTCTAATATCACTGAATACTATTTTGAATTTATAAATGTAAAATTTTCAATTTTTTTTTATGATAAATTGTTATTTTAAAGACATGAATATTTTCTTTTAATAAATAAGTAATGTGTAATAGGATATATCGCTTATAACTTGAATAATATGATATGTAGTTTATAACTTGAAATCATTTATTAAAATATTGTTATTTTTTTCATTTATTAAAAGATTGTTATCTTTTAGAAAACATTTATTAATGTAAATTAATGTATCTAAAACAACAATTTGTAATTTTTTAAATTTCATTAATTAATATCCATGTTAAAAA
Organism: Picea mariana; assembly: GCA_032191745.1. NCBI lineage: Eukaryota > Viridiplantae > Streptophyta > Pinopsida > Pinales > Pinaceae > Picea > Picea mariana. The sequence goes on along the minus strand of JASDQU010099883.1, from coordinate 203,596 downwards.
AAGATTGATTAATTGTAATGCTGCCATAAAAATCTAATCTATGAAATTTAGAATTATTTTTATTTTTTCATTTTAATTTAAAGTTTAAATATATTTTTGAGATTGTTATGAAATCCACATACATTAAAGGTTGAATGGTTTTGAGAAATTTATTTAAAAGCATATTTTTTTTCATGTTTTAAATAGAGAAATAATATTGGAAAACAAGAAAAAACAATCAATATTGATTTATTTATTAAATTATTATTTTAATATAAATATTATCTTTTTACATTTTTATTTTTATTTTTATTTTTTGTTTTAATTTAAAATTGCAAATGGAGGATTATAACCCCGTTCAACATTGGGTATACCTTCAGCACCAATTAACTACATTGTCTCAAACAGTTAGAAACATACTCCCTCCTGAAAACAATTATGAAAACATAATCCATATGCATAATAGTTTGCAATCACTTCTACAATGCATAAAAAACTTTGATCCAAATCAACCTAGGATGTTCTAACTCATCACTAAGGCCATGAGAGAGAGCATATGTGGTGATACAAAATTTTTGGATTTGCAGGAGCCTCCTCTAGTGTTTGGATGAGAGAATGTGTGGGAGGATTTCCATTGTTATGTTTTTAAAGCTAGGATTAGAGGATATAGAGTTACTAGGTGTGTACATCCCCAAATTGTTGTTGCTATTTACCCTAGGTTTATTTATGCACAGGGTTGTCTTCCAAATAATGATGAGATTCCAATGTATTTTGCTTTAATGTTGCATATGGAATTTCATTTTGGAGTTTCAATGGACTATACTAGCACTCCATCCCATGATGATCAGGGTTTAGGTCCCCTAAGAGATAGCCCAGATTTTCGTCGTAGACTTGGTGCACTTGCAAACCCTAGAGAATTATGTGGTGATACTCCACCTACATATGCTCATGTTGCACATGTTGAGGCAATGCAATGATTAGATCCATTTGTGAGGGATTTTCTAAGCACATTCTAGTTACCATACATAAACTAAATGATTTTATTATAAATCATTACATTATTCCTAATAGTAACCAAGAAGATTCTCTTAGACAACCTGGCCCAAAATATTGTTTTGAGAAGAATCATCCACAATTCCTAATGATTTTCCTATTTCTTTTCAACACTTAGTGAGTTTGAGAGGCACTCCATATGCTTTATTTGATTCCACCAATGACATGTTTCAAAGTTCCTATAGATTATATAGCCATTTGTGAAGGTTTACATATGTCCTTCCAAGAAGCAATATCTTGGTTGAGTGGATTACAACCTACACATAAATATCAAGATCATTTGGAGCATGGCATTCAAGTTGATCATATACCCTACATGATGTTCCATATAATCCTATAGATAGATATATGGTTTAATGTGATACTATGGAGGTGGAAGATAATGCATTAATTGTAGGTGATGATCAAATTATTCAGCCACCCATTCCCTTGCCTCTTACCAGAAATGTTGAGGCTAGAGATTTAAACCAGTGGAATAAATTATTGGAAAATTTATATTAAAATAACTAAATATATTTAATTTTAATTTTAATTATATATTTAAATTTTTTAACATATATAATATAAAATATATATAATATTAAATAAATACTTATTTATTTATGTTTAAAAATTATTATTATTATTATTATTATTATTATTATTATTATTATTATAATATGCCCATAAACCAGTTATTGAAGGTGGTATCCACGGAATTGTGTAACACCGTCATCTAAACACAATGACCATGATGATGAGGTTGTTCAAAACGAAGTTCATCTCACCAATACTGAGGTAATTGGAAATTTAATATAAAAAATGATTTATTTAAAATTATTTTTCTTATTATTTTATTTTTAAAATTATGTTGACAACATTTTATTAATCAATAATTGTACTTTCTATAAATATGATTTATAGATTTCTAATTTTTTCATAATTCAGATTCATTTGAATCTAATCCTAATTGTTATCGACACATAAATTGGACTCTAATCCTAATTGTAATCAACACATAAATGATAGTCAACAGTTAATAGAAACCTTGAATATGTAAAATATTTTTTTTTAGTTTTTAATAATTTATACCTAAATGTATGTGTATATGTTAATTGTTAACTCAATATTTTTTTTACATGGTTTTACTTTTAGTAGAAGATTTTTATACGTGATGGTAATACTCAACCTAGAGATGATAGTACTCATTCTTAAATATTGATGAAGATAGCAGTGAATCTAGTGAATTTTAGTGTTTCTTGTTTGAGAACATTGCTTTTACATGTGTATACATTATTATTTTGAAATTTGTAGGGGGGGTTTATTAGAGAAAAAGTATATATAATATATACTTTTTTTCTAATAAGCCCCCCCTCCCTATTGATGAAGATAGCAATGAATCTAGTGAATTTTAGTGTTTCTTGTTTGAGAACATTGCTTTTACATGTATACACATTATTATTTTGAAATTTGTAGGGAGAAGGCTTATTAGAGAAAAAGTATATATAATATATATTTTTTCTCTAATAAGCCCCCCCCTCTCACCCTCTATATAGAGGGTGGAGGGGGGGAGGTTTATTAGAGAAAAAGTATATATTAATTGTGTTTTCTAGTGTATACATTTTAAAGGACAAATTTGCATACATAACTTTCAATGTATATTAAATGGATAATAATTTTCTTTTGTATTCAATCAAATTTGATTTTCAATTGAGAAAAAAATAATTTTAATTTTTTATTTAATTAATTTTAGATGAATTTAAATTTAATATCTCAATTGTCTCATATATATATATATTCTCAGAAAAAAAAATGTGTAATTATATTCATTTGTAGAGAACCAAATTATATTTTGTAGGTGCTTTAAGCATATTCCCAAAAATTTGGGGAAAACTATGAAAAGTATAAAGTAGCCAGAAATGGCCAGAAGTAAACGGTTAAAAAACCACAAAAGAAAAACAAAATTTGGAGTTGGGGAATAAACCCAAAAGGAGGAAAAAAAATTCCAAGAGGCCTCATGAAACTTCGTTGCAGAAGAAACCCCAGAGAGAGAACACCATAAAAAAACCCCGGAGATCAATTGGACGGGGTCAAAGAGGTATGGAACCCTAAAAAATAACTAGATGACAATGACACCAACGAAAACCCTTCCAAAAAGAAAACAAACAGAGAGAAAATAAGGAGTTGCACGCCCATATGAAGGACCTCAAAGTGTTGATCAGAGGAGCAACACCGCATGCCAAATACTGAACCTCAAGGCTTTGGCGGCACCCTCATACTGAAAAAGAAAGAGAAATACATGGGAACTCAACCCAAAAGGACTCTGATATGAGCATACATCAAAACCTTAACGAACTGGAGCCACCAGGGAATGGAGCCTCCTCCTGGAGAGAACAAGACCCAAGAAAGAGTCCACCCACTAAGGAGACATCCAATGAATCCACACAGAAGGAGGAAAACAATCACTCATAAAGAATAAGATCTGACTGGTATAAGACCAAGCCTCTCCCAAACCCTCCAAACTGTGCTGACTCTAGGCACCCAAGACGAACAAGCACACATATGCACCAAGAGAAAGACAACAAATCGATGCGAAAAAAATGGATCCGCTCATGGAGCAAGACCAAAAGAATGGATACGCAATCAAAAGTTGCGAGCTCTGAATACTCGATCCCACATGGAGAAAAAAACGAACCCAGCCGGCAGCTGTGAACCGCACCTACAGCAACTCGGGGGTGCAGGTGATACATGCGGATCTTCCTGAACAATAGGATCCCCAACCCGCAAAGGAGACAACAGAGAGACACCATGTGAGGAGCCAAGTAATTTGGTTGATTCTGCGTCTGGCGGAAGAGAAGAGTTACATCGAGAAAGGGGAACAATAACGAGCATTTGTGGCTAGGGTTTCCCCTAGCTGCAGAGTCGGTCAGTGAAAGGAGGGAGGTTGAAAATATTTTTCACACACACACACATATTGAGTGGACCTATTTGTAGTGTCCCCAAGGCCAAGCCTCATTGTAAACTATGTCCTGAAAGGAATTGTAACTATGTTTTATAGGCTGGTGAGCCAAGTTTTTATAAGATGGAGGCTTATGTGTTTGTTAGGCCAGGGAGCCTAAGTGTTGAAGGCTAGGAGCCTGCTGTTGTATATGTATGCATGCAAAACAATTAAGAAATTGTAAACACCGCCAGGTGCAGACCGACCACGATGAATGAGTGAAGGGTGAATGAGCATCCACGGAGTGGGCAAGGAATTAGGGGCTGGAAGGTGGGAAAGGGGCTAAGTGTTGATCCTAGGGGCCAAGCCTAGGGGGCTTAAGCCTGGGAATAATATTTTAATATTATTCCAGAAGAACATGTGCATTTTATGTTTCATTTTATCCTAAGTTTTGGAAAGGGTAAGCATGCAAAGGGGATGCATGCTGATGGAACGCATGCAGTTCCAAGGGTGACAAGTGTCCGCCCTGATGCATGCAAATAAAACAGACGAGGTAAGCCGTGAGGGGGGCTCTCTCCTCCATTCGACCCTCAACTGCCAGAAGGTGAACTGGTCTGCCTCCTGCAGAGAAACCCACGTGCGTCCTCTGAACCAAAAAGGCCTGTATTTGTGTTGTTCTGGGATAGCCGGTACATCCCCTATCTGAACAGTTCAAACCTGTGTTGACCCCTGCGTGGATTGTTTGGCATGCATCCCTGAGAACTAGAGAGTGAGTCTATCCTGTGCTGGCGGATTGGGAAACAAGAAGTGACCAGCCATTGTTGAACCTGTTGGGAAGCCCGTGTTTGTTTTCCCTGTGAGTTATTGTGACCATGCAGTGTTGGACTGCGTGGGGTCTTGTTGGCCAGTGGTACAACATTCTCTCCAAGTGAGAGAGGTGATTGAGGTTGGAAAAATAGGCTTTTGGCCTATGAGCGATTCTCTCCGAGTGAGAGAGTGCGCGAAGGAAGGAGAGGACTCCTGGAAGGAACCCTGTAGCTGCCATAGAGCTCGGAGACTTCCAGTCCGGCCTGTTCCTGTAACCCAAGGAAAGGGAGATTAGCAGCCGAAGGACTGTCTAGGTGACAGAGAAGGTGTATTCTCCTGGGGTGGAACAGGCATGTGGGGAATGAGGGTCTGTGGGCAGTGAGCGTGGGAGGTTCCTGGGGAGAGAATCCCTTCCTTGTTGTTGTTGTGTGTGATGTTTTCCCTGTAAACTCAGCGTAGCCATAATTACTTGTCTCGAGGGGGAGCTTAGTCCCAGCTCAGGGGTGACCCACTGCTGAGCTGATGAGTAGTGCGGTCTAAGGTTGGGAGGTTCGTGGAAGGCCTGCACTTGGTTGGTGGATTCTACCACTGTTTCACAGATAAGTACCAGATGATGCTTTAATTATGTTTTGTATCTCTGTGTATTATAATTATCATGCATTCTGCTGTGCATTTGGATTAATGTATTTTCCATGGAATTATTTATGTTAAAAATGATTCTTGTGCTTACTCTGATCTTAAATGTATTTCTTTGCTTAAATGCATGCGATTAATTATGAATGAGAATGTGTTATTCTGCGTAGTAATGCCTACACGGTAGTCAAGGTGCGCCACAATTATTCTCGGTTATGTACCAAGTGGTGTTATAGTAACCTTCGTAGCCGAATTGAAAGGGGTGTTACAGTTTGGTATCAGAACCAAGGATTTGACACTGAGCCTAGATGGGCCAGTGGAGCGGTCTTTGGACCAAGAATACGAGGGGAAATTGGGTCTGGAAGGCCAATTTTGGACCCTGGTTTACTCCAAAATGTCAAGGAGTTACTTGACGAGTTTTTAAAACTCAGGAGGTATAGCAGCGTTATGAAACCGCAACCATTTTGGTATGAGTCCACAGGGAGAGAGGACTCCACACCGGTGGTGTGGGAGCTCTAGGATCTGTTCGGGAGGGAAGGCGAACCCTTGTGACCATCAGATCTGAAAAGTGTGTGCGGGGTTTAAAGCCCTTTGGATATTGCACTGGAGTGTGGAAATCGTGATATGCGAAATTCCAAATTAGTCAGGACCATCCATCTCAAAGGGACAGGTGGCGATCATAAAGAGCCCATCGGCATTTCGCATGTCGAAATATTGGGATATCAGCATTCGTCAAATCAGGAGTCACGATGACAGGAGGTCGGGAATTTATATTGTAAAAGTCCCAGGAATGATCCGAGCCGTCCGTTTGTGGGGACACGTGGTAGAGATTGAGCGACCCATCAATATATCGGCTACCGATGTTTTGAGTTGACATAGAACTTGTCATCGGGGAATCGCAAGTTGCAAAATCCCGAGATTAGATATGAGCCGTCCGTTAGTTGGGACATGTGGGCGAGATTGGCAGCCCATCGGCATATCAAGGTTCGGTGTTTCGCGAATCCTGAAGAGAAGGCAACCAGAGAATTTGAAATCGCAAAATTTTGAAATAGCGAGAAGCGGCGAGGACCGTCCATTCTTGGGGATACGTGGCCGAGATCGAGGCATTCGGGAAAGTTCCGAAAGGAGAGTCATCCATCGGGAAATCGGGGTTCGGGAAATCGCGAACCCTGAGGACATA
>JASDQU010099883.1:151499-197007 GCA_032191745.1 Picea mariana | reverse complement strand
GTCCGTTAGTTGGGACATGTGGGCGAGATTGGCAGCCCATCGGCATATCAAGGTTCGGTGTTTCGCGAATCCTGAAGAGAAGGCAACCAGAGCATTTGAAATCGCAAAATTTTGAAATAGCGAGAAGCGGCGAGGACCGTCCATTCTTGGGGATACGTGGCCGAGATCGAGGCATTCGGGAAAGTTCCGAAAGGAGAGTCATCCATCGGGAAATCGGGGTTCGGGAAATCGCGAACCCTGAGGACATATGTGTTTCGGCATCAGAAGGTCTGAAACCCCGATAGAAGGTATGGCTATGGTCATATAAGGGAAGGCGTGTGAACCACGAGTCTAGCCTGGAGGGCTAACGGGAGTTAGAGCGCATTGGCATTTGGAAGCCCAAAACACCGAAAGGATTTGCACCATAGATCTGAGAAAAATTTGACCGTTGGATTTAACTTGGAATAGACGTGGACACATGGATGTGTAACACGCGCCAGTGGGTTGAGAAGAAAAGTGAGAGTGGTGGAACCCAATGACATCGTTAAAAGCGACGTGGACCCTCATGAATGTGCCACGTGCCACCGTTGTTGTGGGTGACCACTGTGCTATGTGTGCCCATAGGGTAAAGTAAATCGGAATTTCAGAATTCGGCAATTGAAATGACAAGAGGTGGGGAGTCACTGTATAATGAACTCCCGGGTGCCGAAAACCCGAAGTTCCAAAGTCCCAAAATCTCTGAAGACAGAAGGATCATAGCGTATTTTAAGGACGACATCTATGATGTGGGCCCAGAGAGTAAGGGTACCAAAAACTTGAAGGCCCGAAAGTCCCGAAAATTGAAGTTTCAGAAAGGAAAAAAAAAAAAAAAAGTGCAGAGTCGAACGAGAGCTCAAAAAACCCATTGGAATCGAAATGTCTTTTGTTCTTGTTGGTGTTAGTTATAAATGTTGTGGATTGTTTATGAAGTTTAATGGCCTAACAAACTTCGAATTTAATTGCACAGAGAGAGTGTGTGTGCAGAGTTCAACGAAGGCTAGGACTCCAGTTAACCAACGTCGAGTATGGAGTGGGGAAAGGTCCAGATTACCCCTGAAATAGAAGACGAACAGGAAGGAAAGGATGTTAACCTAGGAGTCGAAGCATCGAACTCTAATGGGCATGGAAAAGAGAAGGATAAGGAAGGACACATAATGAAAATCATTGAAGGATTGCAAAGAGAGGCCAAGGCTTTCCGAGCTGATAGCCGAAAGCTCATGAAAGTCAGGGATTGGCAAGGTGAATTAAACTTAAAATTTTTGAAGAGCCTGGAAAAAATAGAGAAGAAACTCGATAAGGGAAGAGACTCAAGTATGACGGAGAGTCGCAAAACCCATGGGAGAAGAAGTAGGTCGAGGAGTGGTAGCCGACATCTTAGTAGCTCCCGAAGACATTCTAACAGGGAGACACACAGTGGTTCAAACCCGTCCCCTACCAGAAAACATCGAAAATCTAGAAAGGAGGAATTGAAAGGGGAGATGAAGAAAATTAAGCCTCCAACATTCGATGGAGAACATAAGAAGGAGGAATATGTCGAGACTTGGTTGTTGGGCATGAAGAAATACTTCCAACTGCAGAATTATTCTCCCCATACAGAAGGAAGAATTCCAATGTATCAACTGAAAATAAAAGCATCCATGTGGTGGGATCAGTTTGTGCAGGTGCAGCACATCAGAGAGAAAGAGGTCACTTGGAAGGAATTTAAGTGGTATTTTGAGAAGAAATACCTGGCCAAAAGATACTATGACAGAAAGATGAAGGATCTCTTCAAACTCAAGTTGGGAAGTATGACCATTGATGAGTATGAACGAAGTTTTCTAGAACTACTGAAGTATTTTCCATTCATCAAAGATGAGGCTGTCAAGATTCAGAGATATCTGAGTGGACTGCCACCTTCCATTGGTGACAAGATTCAATATGATGATCCTAAGACCATGGAAGAAACAATAAGAAGGGCGAAATGATTATATGAACAACAAAGAGAAAATCCTAACTTTCGGAAGGCTTGGGATGGCCAGAAGAGGTTTAGGAAAGAACAGAGGCAGAAGGGAAACATGCCTCCCTTTTTCAATAGCATCCCTGGGGAACAATCATCCTTTAGAGACCCCAGGAAAGTTGAAGGGAGTGAGCAGATGCCAAGGTCTCCACCTATGGAGTGTTGGGGCTGTAAAGGGAATCATTGGTACAGAGACTGCCTCCACAGAAAAGACAAAGCAAGAACTGTCCATACTATTCGGCAAGCTGAAACAGTGGAGGATATGGGTAGTAGAATGCGAAGGATCTACGCAGCCCTGGACAATAAGCAAGAAGAATTTCAATCGCACATGATTGAAGTGGAAGGTACAATGAACCACTGACCACTTGTTATCTTAATTGATTCAGGGGCTAGCCATAGTTATGTAGATCCTAGAGTGGTGGAAAGTTTGCATCTAACGAGAAGCAAACATGAGAAGTCTTGGTTAGTGTAGTTGGCCACAGGGACCAAGAGGAAGGTCACTGAATTGGTTAGGTCCTGTTTAGTGGACATGAAAGGAATGAGCACTAAGGTTGAATTGAACATTCTGCCTTTAGGCTCATACGATTGCTTAATTGGGATGGACTAGCTAGACCAGCACCATGCCCTTCTGGATTGCTGTAACAAGAGGTTCACTTGCCTGAACGAAGAGGAAAATCAGGTAACAGTCCAAGGAATTCCCAGAGCCGTGGCTGTGAGGGAAATCTCAGCCATGCAGCTGAAGAAATGTTACCGGAAAGGCTGTCAATTATTTACAGCTCGAGTGGAAGAAGCATCCCGAGATGTAGTCTCAAATCTGGAAGACCACGAAGTACTCAAAGAATTCAAGGATATATTTTAGGAGGTACCTGGACTACCTACGAAAAGAGACATCGATTTTTCTATAAATTTGATGCCTAGAGCAACTCCAGTTTCGAAGACTCCTTATAGAATGAGTACACCAGAGCTGAAAGAGTTGCAATTGCAGCTTGAAGAGATACTAAAGAAAGGTTACATTCGCCCCAGTGTGTCATCGTGGGGAGCCCCGTTCCTATTTGTGAAGAAGAAATATGGGACGTTGAGGCTGTGCATTGATTTTCAGCAGTTGAATAAGGTCACTGTCAAGAACAAATATCCTCTGCCAAGGATTGATGATCTTTTTGATCAGTTGAAGAATGCAAAAATATTTTCAAAAATAGATCTCCAATCTGGATATCACCAAGTAAGAATAAAGGATGAGGACATCAACAAGACCGCCTTTAGAACAAGGTATGGTCATTACGAGTTCACGGTGGTGCCGTTTGGGTTGTCCAACGTACCTGCTATCTTCATGTGCTTAATGAATGGAGTGTTCAGAGATTATTTGGACAAGTTTGTCATAGTATTCCTGGATGATATCTTGGTGTATTCCAAGACAGAGGAAGAACATGAGCAACACCTGAGAATGGTGTTGCAGGTGTTGAGAGAACACCAGTTGTACACAAAACTGAGAAAGTGCTCTTTTTATCAAAAACAGATCCACTACTTGGGACATATTATATCTGAATAAGGGATCGTTGTGGATCCTGAAAAGGTACAGGTCATTTGAGAATGGTCAGCGCCAAGGAATGTCGCAGAAGTTAGATCATTTATGGGTATGGCAGGCTATTATAGGAGGTTTATAGCCAAATTCTCAAGGATAGCTCATTCTATCACTTCCTTGCAAAGGAAGGGGAAGAAGTTCCAGTGGACTGAATAATATGAGAGCAGCTTCCAGCGATTGAAGCAGTTGCTAACTAGTGCTCCAATCCTGAATATTGCAGATCCAAATAACGATTACATAGTGTGCACAGATGCATGTAAGGAGGGGCTGGGAGGAGTTCTTAGCCAAGAGGGATTTGTAGTTTGTTATGAATCCCGAAAGTTGAAGGAGCATGAGAAGAATTATGCCACTCACGATTTAGAGCTGGCAGCAATCATCCACGCCTTGAGGAAATGGAGACATTACCTCATGGGCAAGAGATTCAGGCTGAGAATAGACCATAATGGTCTGAAATGTTTATTTGATCAGCCAACCTTAAATGTTGATCTTGTAGCAAAGCTAGAACAGCATGAGGGACCACAGACCAAGGAAAGTTACACCTTGGGAACTGATGGTCTACTTCTGTATAAAAACAGAGTGTATGTACCCAATGTCCGAGAATTGAAGCTGACAATTCTAAAGGAGATGCATAATGTGGCTTATGGTGGACATCCTGGATATTAGAAGACTACGGCAGCAGTCAAAGGCCATTATTTTTGGCTAGGTTTGAAGAAAGAAATCGCTGAGTACATCGCTAGATGTATGGAGTGCCAAAAGGTTAAGGCTGAGCATAGGCACCCAACAGGGTTGCTGCAACCTTTACCTATTCCTGAATGGAAATGGGACGTGGTAACAATGGATTTTATCACAGGATTGCCCAGAACAAGCAAGCAACATGATTCAATCATGGTGGTGGTGGACAAGATTACTAGAGCTGCCCATTTTATTCCACTAAAAACCACCCACGGAGCAGCTGATGTTGCTGATATCTTTTTAAAAGAAGTTGCACGCTTGCACGGAATTCCTAAGACAATTGTGTCTGATGGAGACTCGAAATTCACTTCAAATTTCTGGAAAGGACTGTTCAAAGGATTCAGAATGAATTTGAACTTTAGTACATCGTATCATCCCGAGTCTGATGGATAGACAGAGAGAGTAAACAGAGTAATAGAAGACATGCTGAGAATGTATGTGATGGATAAACCATCAAGGTGGGAAGACTACCTGCATTTGGTAGAATTCGCCTACAATAATGGGTATCATGCATCATTGAAGATGAGCCCATTCGAAGCGCTTTATGGAAGAAAGTGCAACACTCCAGTGAGCTGGGATAATCCAGCTGACAGAGTAGTAGTTGGGTTTGAGCTACTCAAAGAAATGGAAGACCAAATGATAAGAATTAAACATAATCTAAAAGATTCCCAGGACAGGCAGAAAAGTTATGCTGATAGTAACATAACCCATAGAGAATTCAAAGTGGGTGACCATGTTTTCCTGAAAGTGAAAACTAACAGGAGTTCCCTGAAGCTGGGAAGTTGCGCCAAGTTGGCAGCAAGATTTTGTGGGCCATTTGAGATCCTGGAAAGGATTAGTCCGGTTGCATACATGCTTGCATTACCTGCATCTATGACTGTACATAATGTGTTTCATGTTTCACTGGTTAAGAAATATGTACCTAATGGTAATCATGTTATCGATTGGAATGTGATTCAGGTGGAACCAAAAGGTGTCCTGCAAGTGCATCCTGTACGCATATTGGACAAGAAAAGCAAACAGCTCTGGAACCAAGTCATAGAGCTTGTAAAGGTCTAGTGGATCAGGTACGGTCCTGAGGATGCAACATGGGAGCATGAAGAGGTTATGCGGGCAGAGTACCCGCATCTTTTTGAAAATTTTGAAAAGCTTGCAGATGCTATGTAAAGTTTCACTTAGAACAGTGAAAAAATAAAGGGAGGGGGATTGTAGTGTCCCCAAGGCCGAGCCCCATTATAAAATATGTCCTGAAAGGAATTGTAACTATGTTTTATAGGCTGATGAGCCAAGTTTTTATAAGTTGGAGGCTTATGTGTTTGTTAGGCTAGGGAGCCTAAGTGTTGAAGGACAGGAGCCTGTTATTGTATATGTATGCATGCAGAACAATTAATAAATTGTAAACACCGCTAGGTGCACACCGACCACAATGAATGAGTGAAGGGGGACTGAGCATCCACAGAGTGGGCAAGGAATTAGGGGCTGGAAGGTGGGAAAGGGGCTAATTGTTGAGCCTAGGGGCCAAGCCTAGGGGGCTTAAGCCTGGGAATAATATTTTAATATTATTCCAGAAGAACATGTGCATTTTGTGTTACATTTTATCCTAAGTTTTGGAAAGGGTAAGCGTGCAAAGGGGATGCATGCTGATGGAACGCATGCAGTTCCAAGGGTGACAAGTGTCCACCCTGATGCATGCAAATAAAACAGATGAGGTAACCCGTGAGGGGGGCTCTCTGCTCCATTCGACCCTCGACTACCAGAAGGTGAACTGGTCGGCCTCCTGTAGAGAAACCCGCGTGCGTCCTCTGAACCAAAAAGGCATGTATTTGTGTTGTTCTGGGATAGCCAGTACATCCCCTNCTTAAGCCTGGGAATAATATTTTAATATTATTCCAGAAGAACATGTGCATTTTGTGTTACATTTTATCCTAAGTTTTGGAAAGGGTAAGCGTGCAAAGGGGATGCATGATGATGGAACGCATGCAGTTCCAAGGGTGACAAGTGTCCACCCTGATGCATGCAAATAAAACAGATGAGGTAACCCGTGAGGGGGGCTCTCTGCTCCATTCGACCCTCGACTACCAGAAGGTGAACTGGTCTGCCTCCTGTAGAGAAACCCGCGTGCGTCCTCTGAACCAAAAAGGCATGTATTTGTGTTGTTCTGGGATAGCCAGTACATCCCCTATCTGAACAGTTCGAACCTGTGTTGACCCCTGCATGGATTGTTTGTCACGCATCCCTGAGAACCAGAGCATGAGTCTATCCTGTGCTGGCGGATTGGGAAACAAGAAGTGACCAGCCATTGTTGAACCTGTTGAGAAGCCTATGTCTGTTTTCCCTGTGAGTTGTTGTGACCATGCAGTGCTGGACTGCGTGGGGTCTTGTTGGTCAGTGGTACAACGTTCTCTCCAGGTGAGAGAGGTGATTGAGGTTGGAAGAACAGGTTGTTGGCCTGTGAGGGATTCTCTCCGGGTGAGAGAGTGCACGAAGGAAGGAGAGGATTCCTAGAAGGAACCCTGTAGCTGCCACAGAGCTCGGAGACTTCCGGTCTGCCCTGTTCCTGCAACCCAAGGCAAGGAACATTAGCACCCGAAGAACTGTCCAGGTGACAAAGAAGGTTTATTCTCCTGGGGTTGAACATGCATGTGGGGAATGAGGGTCTATGGGCAGTGAGCGTGGGAGGTTCCTGGGGAGAGAATCCCTTCCTTGTTGTTGTTGTGTGTGTTTTTTTCCCTGTAACCTCAGACTAGCCAGAATTCCTTGTCTTGGGGTGGAGCTTAGTCCCAGCTCGGGGGTGACCCACTGCTGTGCTGATGAGCAGTGCGGTCTAAGGCTGGGAGGTTCGTGGAAGGCCTGCACTTGGTTGGTGGATTCTACCATTGTTTCATAGATAAGTACCAGATGATGCTTTAATTATGTTTTGTATCTCAGTGTATTATAATTATCATGCATTATGCTGTGCATTTGGATTAATGTATTTGCCATGGAATTATTTATGTTAAAAATGATTCTTGTGCTTACTCTGAGCTTAAATGTATTTCTTTACTTAAATGCATGCGATTAATTATGAATGAGAATGTGTTATTCTGCGTAGTAACACCTACACGGTAGCGAAGGTGAGCCACAGTTATTCTGGGTTATGTACCAAATGGTGTTATAGTAACCTTGGTAGCCGAATTGAAAGGGGTGTTACACTATTTATTAAGAACGTGTTTTTATATATAGTCCAAGTGGACCTGTTGGTTAAGAACATGTTTTTCCTAGTAATAGGTTATAGGCTGAGATCTAAAGGGGGTAGGGTATGTATACTTCCTTAAACTTTAACAATGAAATCAAAACCTTCATAAACTTTAGTATTCAAATCAAATCACTGAGTAGAGGGGGTCTCATACAACAATTTAGTGGCTAGCTTGGAACTGGCCTTAAAAATAGACTATTATATATATATAAACTCAATCTTATTAATAATTTTGTAATTATAGTGCACACTATATTAACAAAATTTTAACACAATTAAAATATTCTAAAAAATCAATTTGAATATAAGCATCATATAAAATCTAAGAAATAAATGCTTAAAATTTATTGGTATTTAATAAGCCCATAATATTAATAAGGATATGGATAAATTAAGTTTAAAAAGATTGAATAATAAAAATTGTTTATGAAATAAAACTATATTTAGAATACATGAGATCTCACAATTTATATAAACTTTATGATTTTAACTAAAAAGAAAGTGCAAAACCAACTTCATTAAAAATTAATATCAATCTTAAATTCTATTTTATTTAAATATTAAATATGTCTACTTAAATTGATTATACATGAGACTTTCTACATAGTAGGATCGACTCTGAATGAAAGGACCTCAATAGCCTTTCATGATCATGTAGTCTCAACTTCCATTTTTGGTGTCAATTTCCACGTCGTTTCATTAATCATAATGGAAAATGACTAGCAATTACATGATGGTTGTAAGGCATAACCACATTATGTGGCTCATAATCTTCAAATATATATCCAGTCCTATTGTTGTCCACTTGTTTAAAGTACTTCCCCTTGAGAGTAACAAAGCCTCTCTCAAAATCTTGGCCATCATTATCAATTTGACTATCAAACAATTTGCATTTAATAGTAGTACATCACAACAAATAATAGTCAACGTTTTCAACATTGTGAGGAGGTGCTATAATAGCAAAAACAACACTTGTATGACAATTTATACATATTTGTAACTTAAAAAAAACATGTTCAATTCAATTTCTATCTAGTCACAATATAAAATTTAAATATACCCATCAGTTCCATATAATTAACTATTTAAAAATATATATACATGAATGAGTACCTTCTTGTACTAATCTAGAAATAATATCATAGTCTGGAGAGAATTGGGGCCCCTCATATTTATCTTATGTTGGAAGGAGCACCTAAGTTGGACCAACACGATCTAAAGGTTCTAAGATAGTTTGTCTCCATTCTTCAACAAACCCTTGTTCTACATTTAAACAGGTCTCTTGAAATTCATTCCCTATGCAATATGCACAATAGAAAGAATGATCCCTAACATGTAAAACTCAATTAGTGTGATCTTTGATTCTAATAGAATGAAGAGACCTTGTACCTGGTACAATTTTACATGAATAACCATGCTCACAATCAAAATCAATTATATGCCAAAAGAACCTAGAAAAAAACTTATCACTCCTATCGTTAGGCCCATGACACAAATTGTGTGTACACCAATCAACAACAATTTTTGCATCTTGCATCATATTAGCATAAAACCTCATTTGGTATCTCCTAATGGCTCCCTTAATACAAGCTCTAGCTCCATCATGTTCTTCGTTTCCGTGACCACTTTCAAAAAATTATGTCTAATTTTGATGTTACGATGAAGTCGACACAACAAGTAAAATGATCTTGTCAACTTGTATCGCTCACAACCATCTGACCAGACCGAGTGTTCTTTGAATGTAACACTATAAAGCCCCCGCCGTTATGACAACAAGCAACGTACAATGCAAATTCCACACACCACCATTCATACATCACCTTCATTCGAGGCGCAAGGTAATTACCAATTTAATTCATAGCGCAAAAAGAACCATCTATTAACTTAAAGGCGCGTGATTAATAAAAAACATAATTTCAAGAGTGTGTGTGATCTAAATATTGAATTAAACATAAATTCACAATTCTTTCTTAATGCGCGACTAAAAAATATGAATTAATGAATTACCCTTAAATGGTTTACACGAATGTATTGGCCGCGAGGTTAATTATCTCAAGTAAGGTTCTAAAGGAAAGGGAAGTTGGAGATGAAATTCCCTGTAGCGAGTTGAGACAAGGACAGGCTAAGCTCTCGCTAAGAAGAAGGTTGTATTTTTGCAATAAGGACCTTTGGTCTTTACTATCTCACAAGAGCAAGGAGCAATACAAAATATTAACTAAAGTAGGGAAAAATCACCATCGAGAGGATATCATAAACTAGAAGTAGAGTTGTGGCAAACCCTAGCTTAGAGGAGGAAAACCTACTTATTTTTAACCACAACCATAGAGAAGAGTTTTATTTCGAGGTATACGGGGAAACAATTCCAAACTAACGAGCCATCAATACTAGATACCAACTTAACGTTCAACCTTAAACTCAAGAATTCATCCCATAACGCGTGTTAGATACTACCATCAACATTGTGAGGAATATCCCCAATCAATCGAGAACGGATAAAGAATGTTTTGGCCCTTCTAGGGATGTTGAAAAAGGATGATGCGTATCATAAGTTAGAATAACCAAACTGTTATTATACAATGCACAATAAATGAAGTAGCGAGTTTCCCCAAGTTAATAAATAATAAGCCTCCCCACCTTTAAGCGTTTCTATTCTTAAGAGACACGAGATAAAGGATGTTATCTCCGCGGGAAGGATTCCACAAGAGACCGCTCGAGGATCTGACAGGTGTACAAAGATAGTTAAAGAAATTGAGGAATCACGCTCTTCGTATGGGGCTACAGGATCTAGTTATGGAGTAAATTATACAAATGTCGAATGGTTGAAAAAAGGAATTTAAATGAACCTTGGTAGATGTTGTATAATCCCTCTATTTTTATGAGCTTGTCGACTTATTTTTAATGGAGAGTTGAGACTTCGGTCTTCCAATGATAGTAGATGTTAACCTATAGTGACTAACTCTTGTCCTTCACCTTCGGTCTACAATCTAAATAAAACACTTCCAAAGACGGGATGACCAAATTGTTGACAACGTTGAGGATATCAATCCCTTGATAGGAACGGCATGGATCGTGATGAGGATGAGTTGTCACTGGTATAGTCAAGCCACTAGAAAAAGTTGTTGTATCTTCGACACATCAAAGAAGTTGAACATGCACAGGTCTTCTTAGGAATCGATTGTTCTTAAGAGTAACTTTACTTCATTAATTTCTCCTTCTACAATACTAACAATTGTCTTCTGGGTTCTAAATCAATCCTTAGTTCAATATATATACGATTTATTTTATGTGTATAACTTGTACGATTAATTAGATTTAATTTAATTAAGCCACTTTTAATAAACCTGGACGTTGTATTTTATAACAAGGCCTGAGTAAATATATCATGTTTATTAAATTAATTTATATCAAGTTTATTTAAATTTAAAACCTTCACAGGAAGATTACAAAATTAGCGTTGTTGTGGAGGCAACCCGGGGTGATATCATGCGAGGCGGAGTTGGGTGCCAACTCAGATCTATTCATCAAGAGAACATCATAGAGGCACAACAACAATAAATATGTCAGGTGGCCTTCCAACGCGCAGAGACTTCAGGTGAGGACTCACAATCTCGATCGACCACGCAGAGGGGTTTTTCGTGTTGTCTGGTAAATCCACCATGCAAGGTAAGGAAGGAACGCAATCCTTTATCCAGGAAAAGAGGTTTTCTTGTGAGATTTTCTGGCAAGGTAAGGAAGGAACCTAGTCCGTTATCTATGTAGAGAGGTTTTCTTGTGAGCTTCTCTGGCAAGGTAAGGAAACCGTTGGTAGTAAACTACCAAATCACTTGTACAGGAAAAATCTGTGGGCAATCCGTTGGATTCATGGAAGCAAGGAATCGATCTCTATGGGGAGATCATTGAGGTAAAGAGATTGGATAGAAAATAAGTGGAACCGTTGGTTTCCTTTCCTATTCCTTTCATTCTGGTATCTAGTCAGAAACTTGTTTATTGGACTTTTTTTTTTGAAGTGTAGTGAGGCAAGTCTCGAACGAATTAGGAACTAC
Source organism: Picea mariana (assembly GCA_032191745.1). Lineage (NCBI taxonomy): Eukaryota > Viridiplantae > Streptophyta > Pinopsida > Pinales > Pinaceae > Picea > Picea mariana. The sequence goes on along the minus strand of JASDQU010099883.1, from coordinate 185,404 downwards.
CGCATCAAGTTTCGGAAATGAAGGAGAGAGTTTTCATCCGTTCACACGACCTGACCATAATCCCAACTTTCAATTCATAAAGGGAAATGGGATTTGATGAACGAACGAAGAGGGGGTTTTCTTTGTCCTTGACTTTTTTTTTTTTTAGTTCAGTTCACTAAATCGTTCTTTGTATTTGAGATATTTTTCTTGCTTTCAGGTTCCTTTAAATCCACTTCTTTCTATATCAACACATTCATCTAAAAACATCAATGGATGAGGGTTTTTTTTTATTTTTTATTTTTATTTAATAAATCTCATAAGTTCCATGAGTCGAAATCATAAACCAGGACTGCAAAAGTAAGAAGCACACAATATAATTAAATGCAGGAACCATGAAAGGAATGGGAAACACCCACATAAGTTTTGTTCTCCCTTTTTAACTCTGTCCTGAATGACTGGCAGCGAACCCATAAATTTAGCATGATCATTTTATGGATTTCCGGCGAGAATCATCAACTAATATTAAAATTACAATACAAATTGATGCCATGTAACGCTATTACATAAAACATCTATTATGAACTATATTTTAATTTTAAATTCCAGCATCAAGAAGATTTCGAAATGATGTCATAGAAATAGTACAACCACGAAAAATTATAAATAATCAACCTATTACAATTAGATCCATCGCGAAAATAGAGCGACATCAAATTACATATATAATCCTTATTACAATTAGATTCATTGTGAAATTAAAGAGAAATTAGAATTGTGAAAATTAAAACATACACATGCCATCAACCTAGTACCATTTAACATATCGAAATTACTGTCACCAATGAAACTGGGCTTGAAGACATTCTTCGGCTACTGGCAAACCTCCTCACTCTCGTTTGCTAATCGCTAAGACCTCACCGTTACCTCGCATCCAACGCTAGGGGTACTCTTCTTCCCCTTGAGCTCCCCGAGCCGCAAGGGGGCCATGCACACAACTAGAGAAAAGATAGCTTCTCGCTCGCCTCGCAACTTCGAGCTACCACTCCCTAATCGAGATGGGCATCCCAACTCCCACAAGAAAAAACAGTCAATAAAAATATCGACAGCGTAACCTTATGCCTACCATTCGTGCTCCATTCTCCTCCACCGCCATTTTTTTTATAGAGTTATCTTAGTGACTAGTTGCCAAACACACATTAAATTCTTTTTATCAATTTATTATTAGGAAAATTCTCTCATACACTTGTCACCAGATCCCTTAGTTGCACCAGAAATTCATTTAATTAATTCATTTAAAATGTCAATTTCCCTCACCCGCCTAAAAGCATTCCTAAAAGTGCTCCTCAATGTCCCTTTATTCCCTTACATTCTCTTCACGATTGATGCCTTTATTAAATCTTAGTTGAGTTTGAAATTGGAAATTTCTCTAGACTAGATTCCCTTCTATGTTCCACATTCCTTTTGTATTTAAGTTTCCCCTTTTTGGTCTAAGTTCTAAATTAACAAGTTTTGTACTTAGCCAACAATTAATCTTTTAAATAATTTAATCCTCCATTTAAAAAAAAAATCACCCCCATTTTCTTCACCCCCCCCCCGCCTCTCCCCTTATTAATTGCTTAATTGATTTTTAGTTCTCATGTCCTAGTTAGACCTAGGCTTTAAATTCAAATAGGATTTGCAAAATTGTTTTTAAGGGAAATTTTATAATTTTTAAACTTTACTCAAGCAACAACTATCTTAAGGTTAAACAGATCAAAAAGAGATGTTGTTTTCTATGTACCTAGGTTCATTGACTCACCAATGTTAGCAATCACGATGTTCCCTTCAAGAAGCACTACGTGCTCCAAGGGTATCACTCACCTTCATTCATGTTCAATTTATGCGACGTGCCCTTCAAGATGCACTATGTGCTCCAAAGGTGCCACCCTCATTTTGACTAATTTTGGTAGACGTCAAGCCCTTGGAGTCAATACTCTGTTAAGTGACCTTGTGGGAGACTAAGGGCCTATAAGGAATAAAGATCGTGTCTTATTGTGCACCCCTTAGAATCTTCGTGAATGACTATATCAGTCTTCCCTCACGACATCGTGGATCTCTGGAACTAGGTAATCGTTAACCTATAGTTCAAGCCATGGCTAGAGTGCTAGTAGGTTGTGGTAGGGTTGTTACCACACCTCTCCCTCTATATATCTAGTTGTTGTGCATGACCCCTTTAATACAAATGTGAGCTTGATTAGCAAGCTATTGCCATATTGCATCCAACAACGAAACATATTAGCGATCCAAAATCAACATCATAATTTACCAGTCATATGTCACATATGCAATAACAAAAACACTCAAACCATAAACAATCCATTGCCTAACTCGATTTGGAGTCCAAGGAGGTCCATATATGTCGTTGACATCATGAATCAGTCCGGAGTCCTACACACTAAGGATAAACCAGTCAATAAAGCATGTTCATACAAATATAATCAAATAACATATCATCATATCCACAACATCATCATAATCCATAAGCGAAACAGTCAATCATATAAGGAACCAGATCACTTGCATGCAAGTTTCCTCAAAGAATAACTCCAATCAGGTGTTCACAAGAGTAATATGTTACAAACACCTCTATCCTTTATAAGAGAATCAAAAAATATGTTGAAAGAGTGTTGCACAAAAAGTGTATCGTGTTTTGAATAATCACTAACATAAAAAAGAACCTCTTTGATCACTATCCTATAAGATACATGGACCAAAATTGTAACCTGTTATGAATGATAATATTGGCTTTGTATTTCCTTTTGTGGATAAAAGGTGCAATTCTATGCAATGTCAACAACAAATAATACAACACCAAATGTTGACTATATTTAATAATATTTATATAATCAATCTTTTATTCCAAAAAATAGAGAAGTCCTTCCACACAATTATATACACATAATATTTTACTATATTTAATGATGTATATATAATCAATCTTTTATTCCAAAAAAAATAGCAAAGGCCTTCCACACAATTTTATATATATATATATATATATATATAGATAGATAGATAGATAGATAGATAGATAGATAGATAGATAGATAGATAAGTTCAACCAAACTCCTTCCATGTAAGAACTTGTTCCAGTTCTGAAATGCCTTCGAACGAAGCCCTTCTACATATAGAAATGTGTTTGAGCGAACTATTGCCACACATTTTGCTATAAAATTCCTTCGAGTGAATATATCAAATAGGAAGTTTCGAGCGAAGACATAAATAGAACGACTTTCCATGACGGATTGTATGTGCACCAAACTTATCAATATCAAACCTAGGTTTTAGGTTCAAGTGCTATGGTAAATGATTTGGCACTATAACTCCCTCAATGAAACCAATTTTCATGAAGATCTCCATCTTTATGGCTTAGAAAATATATCAATTGTTTGTATATTTTGTTAAAAAAAATCTACAATATAAATCTTAATGAGTGGATTTTGAATATATATATTTTTAATTTTTTTTAAATATATTTTATATTTAGATATTATATCTTTAATAATATAAAATATGTTATTATTAATTTATTCAAATTATATATTATAAAAATTCAAAATATATTTTAAAAAACTCAAGAATTGATTTTAACATTCTATTATATGTTGTTAGCAAACTTATATAAAAAAAATTGGTTTTAAGGATTTAAAATAGTATTTTTTGGGGTCTCCCTTTGACATGAACATAAAAATTATTATTTTTATTAATATTTTAATAATAATTAAAAAATATGATAAAAACAATTTGTTTAACAAATTTGGGAGCATTTACAAGAAATCTCTTAAGGAAATTGGAATTTAAAAAATAAAATGGATATAGAAATTGGGGTTCACAATTTTGTCATTGCTTAAAAGAACTATGAAATAATAATGATTGACTTTTAAAGAAAATGGAATAACTCACATAAAAAATATATATTAAATTTGAGAAAAAATACCATATAAGATCTTATTCAAATTGAAAAGTTTTGTTTTCTTATACTATCGTCTAATTCTTGATGATTTTGTAAAGTTAAGAGAAAATATTTCAGGTTCATCCTTTTTTATAAAATTTCATCGCCAAAAAAATGGAAAAAGTGAGACACATTAGCATGCTTTTGCCTGTAAGCAATACTACTTCCCGCGCATTTGATTTTTGGTTAAATAACATACTGCGGGGTTATATTATGGAATTTGCAGTAGATTGTACCAAGTCGTTCGTGTCATAGAAAGGGATTTCTTCAAGGGCTACATGGGAGGTTTCTAAGAGCATTGGGTACTTGGATAAATGTGTTGTTTTGTGAAAAATGTGTGATGACGATGGAATCTTATTGTTATGGGGCTTCGTGCACATAGGGGAATTGGGGGCTAACCAGGGGATGTTATGAAGGTAGGAATGAATGAGTAAAGAAATGGATAAGGAAGGGAGGGAATGAGGATGTAGATAAATGAAGAAGGTGTATTAGAAGAGGAAGATGAAATGTGAGTACTTCGTAGTGGAAGAAGATACAAGATATTGAAAACTAGGTTTGAGAAAGTAGATTCACACACTGAGTATGAGAGGAGAAAACCCTACACAATAGTCCAGAGCGTAAAAATATCGATAATAGAAGGAGAGGGAGAGAATCCTCAGTTCAATCCTACAATAGAATAGTCGTTAATTCCTATCGAGACTAGATCTTTTGTTGAACCCACGACCCCATGTATGTCACGTAGATCTCAGATAACATATGAATGTTTCTCAAAATCACTTATTGTTAGACAATTTGTATGTGAGACAATTTGGGCTGCAAAGAATGTCCAGGATAAATTCGTAAACATTGCAGAGTTGGTAATGGCGTTTAAAGGCCGAGTGTTAGTCTAGAATGTGAAACTGCAGAGTACTATACCAACAGTTCAAGTGAGAACATTGATAGAAATTTGACAAGAGTTATTGAAATAATTCAAGAAGCCTAACTTTGAGTCACAATACATTACAGAGTTGAAGGAAATCAAACAAGTGTAGACTTAGTCAATTTGGGACTATGACGAAATATTTAAGGATTTGATGGGTAGAATGACATTCCAAATTATGAATCAACAACACAGAGTGTAGTTTATTGCAGTAGTATTGCCACACATTCGTTTCCTGTTGATACAACAAAAAGTTGTGTCGCATCCTGAAGCTTTGGAGATTGCAATGAAACTGGAAGTGTAGTGTACCTTTTTGCTTACCCAGATCTTATAACACACTAAGTAGCAATATGTACATGCTCCTTTTCATAATTTGTACAGACATTATATAATATACATGCATTCAAGTAAAGAAATACATTTAACTCAGAGTAACACATATAATATTTACTGCTACGATTAAACAATCCATAGCACTTAAAAGTAATTCATATACACAATAGAAATCATGATAATTTATGTAGCACAGTCATGCAAAATGTGATAAGAACATAGTTAGATACTTATCTTGTAACAGTGGTGAAATCCACCAACCAAGTGCAGGCCTTCCACGAACCTCCCAGCCTTAGACCACATTGCTCATCATCTCAACAGTGGGTCACCCCCGAGATGGGACTGAGCTCCACCCCAAGGAAAGGAATCTTAGGCTAGGCTGAGGTTACAGGGAAAATAGCATAGAAATATCTGGAGGGATTCTTCCCAAAGATGCCATCTTACGCCAAGTACTACCAAACTCTCATTCCCCACATGCCTGTTCCACCCGGGAGTATACACCTTCACACGCACAGTCCATCAGTGATAATATCCCTCTCTGGGTCTCGGAAATAGGCCGGATCAGGAAGTCTCAAAGTCTGTAGCTGGTGTTGGGCACTCTTTGGAAGAAACCACTTCCCAGCAAACTCTTTCCCCTGGAAAGAGTTGCTCACAGGCTTGACAACCTGCCTCTTCCAACCACAGTCGCCTCCCTCAGAAGAAGAGAGGTCATACACCAGCTCAACACGATCTTACTCTGGCCGGTATGCCACGTGCAGTCCAGTACTGCATGGCCGCAACTGCCAATTGGGAAAAACAGACATGTGCTTCCCAAACAGGTTCAGCAATCACGGGATAGTCTCGCCGCTTTCATTTCAGGATTGTATGAGGGTATTCTTGCAGAGGTCTGACGGGTTCACTCTCAAACGGTCGGGTAGAATGGAGAAGATCCCCCTCACACGGTTCATCTCAGCTATTATATTTGCATGCACCAGGGTTTACACTTGTCACCCTGGGAAATGCATGCGTTCCCATAGCATGCACCCCTTTTGCACATTTTCCCTTGCCAGGAACTTAGGATAAAAATAAAATACACATGTCTTTTGGAAAATAATATTAAAATATTATACCCAGGCTTAAGCCTCCTAGGCTTAGCTTCTAGGCTCAACACTTAGCCCCTTTTTCCACCTTCCAGCCCCTAATCCCTTGCCCACTCTACGGATGCTCAGTCCCCCTTCACTCCTTCATCGTGGTCGGTCTGCACCTGGTGGTGTTTACATTTTACTAATCATTCTGCATACATACAAGTACATCAGCAGGCTCCTGGCCTTCAACACTTAGGCTCCCTGGCCTAACAAACACATGAGCCTACCAGTTATAAAAAACTTGGCTCACCAGCCTATAGAACATGTTTACAATTCATTTCATATATCATGATTTTCAACGGGGCTCGACCTTGGGGACACTACAATCCCCCTCCCCTTATTTTTGCACTGTCCTCGGTGCAACTTACACTGTCCCTGCAAGTCTTTCAAAATTTTCAAAAAGATGCGGGTACTCTGCCCGCATTAGTTCTTGATGCTCCCATGTCGCGTCTTTAGGACCATACCAGGTCCAATGGACCTTTACAAACTCTATAGTTCGATTCTGGAGCTGTTTTCTTTTCCTGTCCAATATGCGCACAAGATGCACTTGCAGGACACCTTCTGGTTCCACCTGAATCACAGTCCAATCGATAACATGATTAGCATCAAGTACATATTTCTTAAGAAGTGAAACACAAAACACATTATGTACAGTCATAGATGCAGGTATTGCAAGCATGTATGCAACCGGACCAATCCTTTCTAGGATCTCAAATGGCCCACAAAATCTTGCTGCCAACTTGGCACAACTTCCCAGTCTCAGGGAACTCCTGTTAGTTTTCACTTTCAGGAAAACATGGTCACCCACTTTGAATTCTCTATGGGTTCTATTACTATCAGCGTAACTTTTCTGCCTGTCCTGGGCAGCTTTTAGATTATGTTTAATTTTAATCATTTGATCTTCCATCTCTTTGATCAATTCAGGCCCAACTACTACTCTGTTAGCTAGATTATCCCAGCTCACTGGGGTGTTTCACTTTCTTCCATAAAGCGCTTCGAATGGGCTCATTTTCAATGATGCATGATACCCATTATTGTAGGCGAATTCTACCAAATGCAGGTAGTCTTCCCACCTTGATGGTTTATCCATCAAATACATTCTCAGCATGTCTTCTATTACTCTATTTACTCTCTCTGTCTGTCCATTAGACTCAGGATGATACGCTGTACTAAAGTTCAGATTCGTTCCAAATCCTTTGAATAGTCCTTTCCGGAAATTCGAAGTGAATTTCGGGTCCCTATCAGACACAATTGTCTTGGGAATTCCGTGCAAGCATGCAACTTCTTTTAAAAAGATATCAGCAACATCTGCTTCTCTGTGGGTGGTTTTCAGTGGAATAAAAAGGGCAGCTTTAGTAAGCTTGTCCACCACCACCATGATTTAATCATGTTGCTTGCTTGTCATGGGAAATCCTGTGATAAAATCCATTGTTACCACGTCCCATTTCCACTCAGGAATAGGTAAAGGCTACAACAACCCTACTGGGTGTCTATGCTCAGCCTTAACCTTTTGGCACTCCATACATCTGGTGATGTATTCAACAATTTCTTTCTTCAAACCCAGCCAAAAATAATGGCTTTTGACAGCTGTCACAGTCTTTTGATATCCAGGATGTCCAGCATAAGTCACGTTATGCATCTCTTTTAGAATTGCCAGCTTCAATTCTTGGACATTGGGTACATATACTCTGTTTTTATGCAGAAGTAAACCATCAGTTCCCAAGGTGTAACTTTCCTTGGTTTGTGGTTTCTCATGCTGTTGTAGCTTTGCTACAAGTCTTTTGTACTGCAAATCAGCATTTGCAGCTTCAAAAATTATGTCTTTAATCTCAGTTCTGTACATGCTAATGGTTGTAGCATGTAATTCGTGCACTTTTCTGCTGAATGCATCAGCCACCTTATTTTCTCTCCCTTTGATATGTTTGATATCAAAGTCATATTCACACAGAAATTCCAACCATCTAATTTGCTTAGCGTTTAAGGTTGGCTGATCAAATAAATATTTCATACCGTTGTGATCTATTCTTAATTCGAATTTCTTGCCCATGAGGTAATGTCTCGATTTCCTCAGGGCGTGGACGATTGCTATCAGATCCAAATCATGAGTGGCATAATTCTTCTCATGTTCCTTCAACTTCCGAGATTCATAGCAAACTACAAATCCTTCTTGGCTAAGAACTCCTCCCAGCCCCTCCTTACATGCATCTGTACACACTACGTAATCCTTGTTTGGATCTGCAATCCTCAGGATTGGAGCACTAGTGAGAAGTTGCTTCAGTCGCTGGAAGCTTCTCTCACATTCATCAGTCTACTGAAACTTCTTCTCCTTCCTTTGCAAGGAAGTGATAACATGCGCTATCCTTGAGAATCCGGCTATGAACCTCCTATAATAGCCTGCCAGACCCATAAATAATCTTACTTCTACCACATTTCTCAGCGCTGGCCATTCTTGAATGGCCTGTACCTTCTCAGGATCCACATCAATCCCCTCCTCTGATATAATGTGTCCCAAGTAATGGATCTGCTTTCGGTAAAATGAGCACTTGCTTAGTTTTGCGTATAGATGGTGTTCTCTCAACACCTGCAGCACCATTCTAAGGTGTTGTTCATGTTCTTCCTCTATCTTGGAATACACCAAGATATCATCCAAGAAGACTATGAAAAACTTGTCCAGATAATTTCTGAACACTCCATTCATTAAACACCTAAAGATAGTAGGAGCGTTGGACAATCCAAACGGCACCACTGTAAACTCATAATGACCGTACCTTGTTCTGAAGGTAGTCTTGCTGATGTCCTCATCCCTTATTCTCACTTGGTGATATCCACATCGAAGATCTATTTTCGAAAATATTTTTGCATCCTTCAACTGATCGAAAAGATCATCAATCCTCGGCAGAGGATACTTATTATTGGTAGTGACCTTATTCAACTGTCGAAAATCAATGCACATCCTCAACGTCCCATCTCTCTTCTTCACGAATAGGACTGGGGCTCCCCACGGTGATACGCTGGGACGAATGTAACCTTTATTTAGTAGCTCTTAGAGTTGCAATTCCAACTCCTTCAACTCTGGTGTACTCATTCTATAAGGATCCTTCGAAACTGGAGCTACTCCAGGCATCAAATTTATAGAAAAATCGATGTCCCTTTTCGGAGGTAGTCCAGGTACCTCCTGAAATACATCCTTGAACTCCTTGAGTACTTCATGGTCTTCCAAATTCGATACTTCATATTGGGATGCTTCTTCCACCCAAGCTACAAATAATTGACAGCCTTTCCTGTAACATTTCTTCAGCCGCATGGCTGAGATTTTCCTCACAGCCATGGCTCTGGGAATTCCTTAGACTATTACCTGATTTCCCTCTTTGTCCCGACATGTGAAACTCTTGTTACGGAAATCCAGAAGGGCATGGTGCTGGTCCAACCAGTCCATCCCAATTAAGCAATCATATGAGCCTAAAGGCAGAATGTTCAATTCAGCCTTAGTGCTCATTCCTTTCATGTCCACTGAATAGGACTTAACCAATTCAATGACCTTCCTTTTGGTCCCTGTGGCTAATTGCACTAACCAAGACTTCTCATGTTTTCTTCTCATTAGATGCAAACTTTCCACCACCCTAGGATCTACATAACTATGGCTAGCCCCTGAATCAATTAAAATAACAAGTGGTCAGTTGTTGATCATACCTTCCACTTCAATCATGTGCAATTGAAATTCCGCTTGCTTATTGTCCAAGGCTTCGTAGATCCTTGGCATTCTGCTGCCCATATCCTCCATTGTTTCAGCTTGCTGAACAGTATGTACAGTTCTTGCCTTACCATTTTTATGGGGACAATCTCTGTACTTGTGGTTTCCTTGATAGCCCCAACACTGAATGGGTTCCTATCTCTGCCTTTGTGGTCTCTCTTCAGTCATTCTCGGCTCTCTAAACGATGGTTGTCCCTGACAACTGTTTCGGAAAAAGGAAGGCTTGTCTCCCTTCTGCCTCTGTTCTTTCTTAAACCACTTCGGGTCATCCCAAGCCTTCCGAAAGGTAGGCTTTTCTCTTTGCTGTTTGTATAAGCATTTCTCCCTTCTTATTGTTTCTTCCATAGTCTTAGGATCATCATATTGAATCTTTTCACCAATGAAAGGTGGCAGTCCACTCAGATACATCTGAATTTTAACAGCTTCGTCCTTGATGAATGGAACATACTTCAGTAGTTCCAGAAAATTTTGTTCATACTCATCAATGGTCGTACTGCCCAATTTGAGTTCGAAGAACTCCTTCATCTTTCTATCATAGTATCTTTTAGTCAGGTATTTCTTCTCGAAATACCTCTTAAATTCCTTCCAAGTTACCTCTTTCTCTCTGATGTGCTGCACCTGCACAAACTGATCCCACCACATGGATGATTTTCCTTTCAGTTGGTACATTGCAATTCTTCCTTCTACATGGGCGGAATAATTATGCAATTGGAAGTATTTCTTCATGCCAAGCAACCATGTCTCGGCGTCTTCCTCCTTCTTATGTTCTTCATCGAATGTTGGAGGCTTAATCTTGTTCATCTCTCCTTTCAATTCCTCCCTTCCAGATTTCCAATGTTTTCTGGTAGGGGATGGGCTTGAACTATTGTGTGTCTTACTGTCAGAATACCTTTGGGAGCCACTAAGATGTCGGCTACCACTCCTCGACCTACTTATTATCCCATGGGTTCAACGACTCTCCGTCGTACTTGAGTCTCTTCCTTTCTCGAGTTTCTTCTCTATTCTTTCTAGACTCTTCAAAATTTTTAAGTTTAGTGCACCCTGCCAGTCCCTGACTTTCATGAGCTTTCGGCTATCATGTCGATGAGACTTGGCCTCTCTTTGCAATCCTTCAAGGATTTTTATTATGTGTCCTTCCTTATCCTTTTCTTTTCCTTGCCCGTTGGAGTTCGATCCTTCGACTCCCAAGTTAACATCCTTTCCTTCCTGTTCATCTTCTATTTCAGGGTTAATCTGCACCTTTCCCCACTCCATACTCGGTGTTGGTTACTGGGGTACTAATCTCTGTTGAACTCTGCACACACACTGTGCAATTAAATTCTAAGTTTGTCAGGCCATCAAAACTTCATGAACAATCTTCAACATTTATAACTAATACCAACAAGAACAAAAGACATTTCGATTCCAACTGAGTTTTCTAAGCTTTCATTTTCAGCACTTCGAGATTTCGGAACTTCGGTTTTCAGGGTTTCGGTACTGGAGAACTCCTGTTTAACTCTGCAGGCCAGACTCGGGGTTCACACGACCTCCCCTTATATGACCACAGTCATACCTCCTATCAGAGTTTCGGACTTCCCATGTCCCACTGCACATGTCCTCAAGATTTGCGATTCTCCGAATCTCCACATGCCCTTCACACGTTAGCCCTCCTGGCTTAGCTCCTGGTCCGCGTGACCTCTACCCGGTAACCGTAGTCAAGCCTCTTGTCGGGGTTTCGGGGTTCGGAGTTTCACAATGCATGGACTTCTTGTCCCCATGATTCTTGATTCTCTGAATCCCGACTGGCTGACAGCTAGCTCCCACTTATTGGGATTTCGCGGTTCGCGATTCCAAAATACAAAAGCAATTTGTCACCAGGATCCCTGATATCCCGATGATCCAAACACTGATCAAAAACTTCATGTCGGTCCTTTCCCGATGGCGCCGATTGACTATTCAATGGTCCCTCACTCCATCGGCATTTCGGAGTTCGCAATATCACGAATCCTAAATGCATAAATTTTCGGGACTTCTTGCCATGAAAACCCAAAATGGCGTGCCACTTGTCCACCTTTCAGATCTTGTGGCCCCCACATGGTTCATTTGTCCGTCGGGATATCGCATTTTGCAATTTCGTGGTTCCTGTTGTAGTGATGTCGGGATTTTCAACACCCAATCCCCAATATGAAATTCCACGCATAAATCCAATGGTCAGATCTTTCTCACATCGAACGGTCTTTACAGACCCTGAGATTTCTCGAAGGAATCTCGTCCATTCATCGGGACTTAGTCACATGCTAATGTCTCGACAATATGGTTGGGATTTATCACGACTAAAGTCCGAGTTCTTATCATCGGAACTTCTGAATCCCCGATCCTCGAAACGGGTAGTCTCACAACACGTGGCCATCTCAAATCGGATGGTCCATGACTGCTCCGGGGTTTCCATCATGGAAAGTCCTGATCCCTTGTTACCAGGACTCCCGATATCGTGATTCCCGATTTCCTATGTATTTCAAAAAGGAATTTTAATTCCTACGCACATTTTTCTAGATCCAACGGTCACGAGGGCTCGCCTTCCCTCCCGAACAGATCCTAAGGTTCTAACACCATTGGTGTAGAGACCTGTCTCCCCGTGGCCATAGACCACACTGGCTGTGGTTTCACTGCACCGCTAAACCTCCTGAGCTCGTAAACATGGTCAAGCAACTACTTGACACTCTGGAACAAACCAAGGTCTGAAATTGGCCATCCCAGGCCCAATTTCCTTCATATTCTCGGTCCAACGACCACTCCACTAGCCCATCTAGGCTCAGCGTCAAAACCTTGGCTCTGATACCAATTTGTAGTGTACCTTTTTGCTTACCCAGAGCTTATAATGCACTAAGTAACACTCTATACATGCTCCTTTTCATAATTCGTACATACATTATATAATAGACATGCATTCAAGTAAAGAAATACATTTAACTCAGAGTAACACATATAATATTTACTGCCACAATTAAACAATCCATAGCATTTAACAGTAATTCATATACACAACGGAAATCATGATAATTTATGTAGCATACTCATGCAAAATGTGATAAGAACATAGTTAGATACTTATCTTGTAACAGTGGTGAAATCCACCAACCAAGTGCATGCCTTCCACGAACCTCCCAGCCTTAGACCACACTGCTCATCATCTCAACAGTGGGTCACTGCCGAGCTAGGACTGAGCTCCACCCCAAGGCAAGGAATCCTAGGTTAGGCAGAGGTTACAGGGAAAACAACAAAAAAATATCTGGAAGGATTCTTCCGAAAGATGCCATCTTACGCTCACTACTACCAAACTCTCATTCCCCACATGCCTGTTCCACCCGGGAGTATACACCTTCACACACACAGTCCATTGGTGCTAATCTCTCTCTTTGGGTCTCGGAAACAGGTCGGATCAGGAAGTCTCAGAGTCCGTAGCTGGTGCTGGGCACTCTCTGAGAGAAACTGCTTCCCAGCAAACTCTTTCCCCTGGAAAGAGTTGCTCACAGGCCTGACAACCTGCCTCTTCCAACCACATTCGCCTCCCTTAGAAGAAAAGAGGTCATACACCAGCTCAGCACGAGCTTACTCTGGCCGGTATGCCACGTGCAGTCCAGCACTACGTGGCCGTAACCGCCAATTGGAAAAAACAGACACGTGCTTCCGAAACAGGTTCAGGAATCACGGGATAGTCTCATCGCTTTCATTTCAGGATTTTATGAGGGTATTCTTGCAGAGGTCTGACGGGTTCGCTCTGAGACGGTTGGGTAGAATGGAGAAGATCCCCCTCACACAGTTCATCTCAGCTATTATATTTGCATGCACCAGGGTTGACACTTGTCACCCTGGGAAATGCATGTGTTCCAATAGCATGCATTCCTTTTGCACGTTTTCCCTTGCCAGAAACTTAGGATAAAAATAAAATACACATGTCTTTTGGAAAATAATATTAAAATATTATACCCAAGCTTAAGCCTCCTAGGCTCAACACTTAGCCCCTTTTTCCACCTTCTAGCCCCTAATCCCTTGCCCACTCTGTGGACGCTTAGTCCCCTTCACTCCTTACATTTTATTAATCATTCTGCATACATACAAGTACATCAGTAGGCTCCTGGCCTTCAACACTTAGGCTCCCTAGCCTAACAAACACATGAGCCTACCAGTTATACAAAACTTGGCTCACCAGCCTATAGAACATGTTTACAATTCATTTCATATATCATGATTTGCAACGGGGCTCGGCCTTGGGGACACTATAGGAAGCATCTCCTATAGGGAATGACAAAGGGATGGTTCAAGTCCAGACATAGTTAGTTTCCTTGACAATTCAATTAGCATAGCTTACCAAAGGAAAGGAGAAGAGGGAACAAGTTTTGTGCATCATGTGTAGGACCAAAGGCCACCATAAGGACAAATGTCCATCCTTTGGAAATTATTTGGTGATTGGAGCACCAAACCCATTACCAAGAGGAGGGTACTGCGAAATATGCAAGAAATGGGGACATCATCCTCCTAATTATCCATTGCTACATAAATACTAGAGTACACCCTTGAATTTATTTTGTACCTTTCACAAGTTAGTAGGGAATGAAGAGAGGGATTGTAGTTCATTGAACCTAATGAGAGAGTGCACTTCATATATGTATAGAATTTTGGAGGAAAATACAATGAATGAAGGAGATGTTTCACAGTATAACAATAAAAGAGGCTTTATTCCAAGAGGTCGAGGAGGATTTAGCAGAGGTTGAGGCAGAGGAAGTAGAGGACCAATAATATTCTATAATTATAATCAATTAGGATACTTAGCTCGTGACTTCATGAATCCTTGTAAAACATGCACGTATTGTAAAGCACTGGATCATGTGCTAGAATATTGTCCGCAATTACTTGCACAGTTGAAGGAAAGAGGGAATTAGAATCATAACTCAATATAAAACGTACAAAATATATCAGGAGAGAAGCATGATGAATGACCTAGAAGAGTGATGAAGGTCTCTCATCCAATAAATATTGGCGAACCAAAACAATATAGTACCAATTTTTTGATTGTTAGGGGAACCTGTGAATATAGATGTGTTGTGTAGTATAGCATATTTTGAGGTCATCGATATCATGGATGATAATAATCCATATCCAATGCTAATGAGGTTAGAATGGGCCTTTGAAAATCAAACGATTATTAATCTAAAGAAAAGGGAAATGATATTTGAAGTAGGGGATTTGAAGGTTACCACACCATTGGATATTAAAGAAGGAAAGAGGTATATAGAACCAACTAAAGGGAATCAAATTGATAACCTATATAATATGACTATGTGAATGGATGACTACGTTAATCCGACTCCAGATGGTGCCTTAAGTTGGAGAAGCATTATCTCATGTGCTTCATATTTAGAGGAAGTTTTGGAACACTGGAAACAAAGCATGCATGAAGTATCAACTAGATGATGTTCCTGCATTACTCGATCATTGCGTTGGATTGGAACAAAGTTATGTGACCCACCCAAGTACGATGGGTTGAATGACATATGCTCTTTTGTAAAGGTGTTTGAGCTGTAGATGGCTGAATAACAAAGATTGTTGGCATTAGATGTTCTCTTGAGGGTCACTCTACCCATATGGTGGGATTCACATAAAGAAGGAATAGAATACTGGCAATAGTGTATAAGATTAATGAAAGTTATATTTGGTACCAAGGTTGAGCATATTCTGCAGAAATATGCAGGAGAAAGTGACCCAATAGATCATATTGAATAGTGAAGAAGGATATGGAGTTCAATACCAAAGGAGTAATGGACACATAGGTTCATACTTACATTGGATAGGATCCCCAAGAAGTAGTACCTAGAACTAGAAATGCACAAAGAAAAATGAATTGGGATGAGATAACTCAAATGTTTAAAATAACATTTACTTTTGAAAATGAATCACCATTAGTACACACAACTTTGCAGGCCATTAGAAAACAAAATTCAGTAGAAGGGATGATGGATGTAGTACTTGTGTGTAGTGTGCATAGATATTCTATGAGCGTTCATGAAATATTGGAATGTTACAATGTTTCTAAAGAAGATAAGGACAAGGAAGATCCAATAAATATACAGATACCTAAAATTGAGGGGGAACATGCAGTATAAGGTCCAAAGCTTGGATATGTTGTGCATTCAAATCCATTAAGGACACATAAGGTGCATATTGGGACAAAAGAGAATCCAAAGTTTGTGCACATAGGAGACTAATGGAATGATAAGACTGTGAAAAATATTGCAGACTTATTGGGCAAGTATCAAGATCTATTCCCAACCACGTTTTCAGAAATGAAAGGGATAGTTGGTGAGTTAGGAGAAATTAAGACCCCATTGAAACCAAATGTTAAACTAGTAAGACAAAGATCCTAAATATTAAACCCAAACTAGAAAGAGAAGGTAAATGCAAAAATAGAACGAATGTTAGAAGTAGAAATCATTGAACCAATAGTAGAATCAGAATGGATAAGTCCAATGGTAGTACAAGATAAGAAAACAAGGGGAATCATAATTTGTGTAGACCTAAGAATGCTAAATGATGCATGCCTACATGATCTATTTCCGACACATTTTACCAATGAAGTGTTAGAGAATGTAGGGGGGAAGGAGGCCTACTCTTTCATTGATGGATTCTTAGGATATCACCAGATAAAGATTGCACAAGAAACAAGAAATAAGACTACCTTTGTGACAGAGTGGGGAAGCTACCAGTACATAGTGATGTCTTTTGGACTGAAGAATGCACCTGCAATTTTCTCAAGGGTAGTTGCCGCGTAGATTAATGTTGGATAGGTGTGGAAAATAATTAAAGGATAAGCAAAGGTTAGTTACTCTGCCAATTTTGATATTCTTAGATTGGAAGAAGGAATTTCATGTTCATGTGAATGCGCCATTCATAACTTTGAGCGTAGTATTATCTCATCCCGTAGAAGAAGAGTTAGACCACCCAATGACATTTGCAAGAAGAAGAGTTAGACCACCCAATTGCCTTTGAAAGTTACACTGAAAACTAAAAAGAATACATGCTAAGAAACTAAAAAAACAACACACAATTAACTTTCATAATATTTCAAATATCACTCGAGACCGATGGAAAAACGTCTCAATGGAAAAACCATAAAAACAAGGACTATATCGATAAAAACATATAAACTTGTACATATAAAAGACCCCACCAAAAATATCAGCGATAATACTTTGATCCACTATATCCTAAAAAGTTTGTACATTCCCTTTATAACTTATTCTTCCCGAATGTCATTCTTCCATGGCTAAAGCGAAGATAAGCTAGTGTTAAAAATAAGCAGCGTTTTATACGACTGTTTCATTAGCTAGCTTCGAGGCTACGCTATTTATAAAAGCAGATAAGGTTTCAGAAAAGAAAATAACGTGACGAAAGAAGCTCACGAAATAAGCATCTTTAATAAAAGTGTTTTGACGATTTTCTTTTGCGTTGCATGTTAACATAACTTGCTGGCCACATGGTTAACGATATTCTTTTGCGTTGCATCTCTATTAGCTTAAAAAAAGATGCAATCTTTCGGTTTCTTATTTGATTCTAACTACATATCTAGTTTGTCATCTTAATCTCTAAGATTACTACCATTCAATGATCTAAAAGAGGACGGGTGATAGCGATCGATGGCAGGGATATTAATGATCTAGTTTCTGCGTCTCTTTCAGAACAGCGAAAAGATCAAATTTGAATTTTTGAAGCTGCGGAACCACTTTAAGTGGCCTTATTTTACACGTCTCTTTTGAGACTCTTTCGGGCCACATTACCGCCAAAAGGCCCATGTTTCGACGCAAGTGAAACACAGTGAAACCTCTTTCACACTGCAAAAATATATCAAATGTTGATTACAATGCTCTCCAGGAATGTTGAAACCTCTTTCACACTGCAGGAAAGTTCAGCGGGTCTTATGGAACACGTAACGATGTCGGTTTTATCTATTTCTCGACCACTAATTTAAATTAATGGTTCAATCCATTCATCCGTCCATTCTTACAAATATACACGTAAGTCATTTATCCGGATTATGTATGTCTGATGGCTAACTTATCTAGGGAATGTTTTAGGGTTTGCAAAAGGGTATAAATAGTGGCACAGAGTGCTTCAACTGCTACTGTCTCCACACATTTCTTCGTCATTTGAACTGGCCATCGCCGTACTGTATAATAAATCTCTTCAAGCCCGAAATAATAGGATATTTTTCGAGTTTTATTTACTTGCGGTCCTTGATCAGCGGCGGACTTCCATGGGCCGTATTTTTTCGGGGCCTTCAGCTGATTTTGGTAACTTATTTCGTCTCTTGCTTGATTTGAACATCATTTCAATTTCTTTTGGGGATTTTTGTACAGAATCTGTTCTGTTTCTTTGCAGGCGAAAAAGATCAAGGAAGTGGAAGTATTTGTCGCGTTTCTTTAAATGTTTAATATGTCAAAACGTTAGAGATCTGTCAATGTTTTTCAGAATCAAAAGAAGGCGGGCCAACTTAAGCTGAAAAATCCATAGCTTCTACCTTGTTGCGTTTCTTTTCGCCTTTTAGTCGGGTGAAACAGTGAATTTCGATTAAGATACCGCTGTAATGGCCCCGATATCTTTGCCTCCAGGGTTTAGATTTCATCCGACGGATGAAGAACTAGTAGCTTATTATTTGAAAAGGAAAGTTCATTGCTGGAAGATAGAGCTGGATATTATTCCCGAGGTTGATCTCTACAAGTGTGAGCCGTGGGACTTAGCTGGTAAGATATATTATCTTTGCTCTTGATTCTGAATTGCATTCTGAGTATTTAGACATTCCTGTTCGCCAAGGAACATCCATAAAGAAATTAAGATTGCTAGCTATTTCTATAAAGGCTTCAAAATACTATTAAATAATATGCTAAATAGAGCCCTCATCCTCTCCTTGCTTTAAAGTTGTTAGCTTAATATTCGTCGTGACATTTCTTGAATAATGCAGAGAAGTCTTTTCTGCCTGGATGTGATCTGGAGTGGTATTTCTTTTGCATAAGGGATAGGAAGTATCCAAACGGGTCAAGAACAAACAGAGCCAGGGAAGCTGGTTACTGGAAGGCTACCGGAAAAGATCGTAAAGTTAGCTCTCATATGCGTCCAATTGGAATGAAGAAAACTCTTGTTTTTCACATAGGACGGGCTCCTCATGGCTCTCAAACAGACTGGGTTGTGCATGAATATCGTCTAGACGAGAAAGAATGTGAAGCCTCAGCTTCGTTACAGGTACCTCGAATTCTAGTGAACTACTAGCTATTTCTTTTTGGTATGGTATGGACCACTTGGTTGAAAATTAGTTTCCAAAAAGAATGATAAGAAATTAGTTAAATTCGCCATTATAGATTCAATTATTGGAGATGTGATAATGAGTGAAAAAATAACATAACCATTACTTATGATTTAGGCAAATTAACTTTGTTTCCAGTTTCAATAACGATGTTTCCGTTTCTCATGCTTTACATGCTAAAAGATCTCTCATAGGCTAATCATGGCACCGAGAGATCCCCTTTTACTTTCTTAAAAGAAATTGTGACTCAGGAGGGAGAATTTGTTGACCAGATATTTCGGGCCACGCAAATTACTATGCCATTTGTCATAATTTAGCTTTTGGTGAACAGAGACTAGTTTATGATAGATGTAGTATCTCTATTTCTCGATGTATAGGTAATTTTGGTTCGAAGATCTGATTTGATGGAAAATGCACAGGAGGGTTATGCTTTATGCCGAGTTTTCAAAAAAAGCGGGCCCCGGCGGAGGATTGGACTACAATATAGTGCACTTGTTTCATGTAATAAAAACATGCTTTTTCTGTGGAAGAACAGTCTGAAGAGGAGCCATCGCCATTATCACATGGGGAAGAGGAGAATCAAACCAATTCAAGAGAAACATCTTCCAAAATTATAAACGACACGAATGTGGATGATGGAGTTTCGAAGAGAGGGTTGCAATCAGCGAGTTATGAGAGTGCTAACTGCAATTTTACCTCACTCAATGAGTTCACAAGCCATCCCAAGGTTTCAGAACCATGTTTTTCCTTCAAGAAATTTTGAAATTGTGGTTACTCCTTTTTTGAGTAAACTTTTTTTAAATGTCTTTCGCCCATGTGTGTATACCCTTTATTAATGTTTTATCTTATCTTGGGTTTTGCAGGTTGAGCATAATGAGACTTCAAGCTCACCCTTGATGGTTCGCTATTTTCGCCATACTGCGGTTGTTTGCATAGATACATTCAAATAAAAATGGAGTTANCATGTTTTTCCTTCAAGAAATTTTGAAATTGTGGTTACTCCTTTTTTGAGTAAACTTTTTTTAAATGTCTTTCGCCCATGTGTGTATACCCTTTATTAATGTTTTATCTTATCTTGGGTTTTGCAGGTTGAGCATAATGAGACTTCAAGCTCACCCTTGATGGTTCGCTATTTTTGCCATACTGCGGTTGTTTGCATAGATACATTCAAATAAAAATGGAGTTACTGGACATCGCCTCATTGGGTATGGCTTATAGATATGCTGTCAATATCGAGCAGAAGAGGAGAGAGTTCGAAGCAGGGAAAAGACAGCCCCAACCCACATAGCAAGGGACAGAGAAAATATGGCCACTCTCAGGACAACCAGTCCAAGCAACAACACAAGAAGGGCAATGAGAAGAGGAAGAAGGATAGGGGAAAATGGTGTGAATACCTTAAAAGCCCTTGGCACAACATTGGAGAATGTCACTCCAAGCAGTCACTCGTGGCTGAGATGAAGGCTTTCGAGTCGAAGGTTGATGCTGATTATGAATCAAATCTAGAAGGAGGGAAACGGATTATCAATGATGAACCCAGTGCCACTATCACTACCACCAAAGTCCAGCCAATCAAACCAGAGTAACCAGAGGAATGAGAACACCTCTTTCACTCACAGATGTGGGTAAAGGGGGCTCCACCTCATTTCATTGTCCATAACATAAGTCAAAAGAACCTGATCTCAGCAAAGGTCGTCAATCGGTTGGACCTCCCAACGACACCACACCCGCAGCTCTACACCATGAGCTAGATTCACCAAGGAAAAGATCTTTGTGTCAGTCAACAATGTCATCTGCCCTTCGACATCAAGCCCTTCAAAGATGAGGTATTGTGTGATATTTATCCCCTTGAATTTTATGATGTTCTTTTAGGACAACCATATTTGTGGAAACGTCATGTTGTGTATGAGTCTAGACCCCATAGTGTTATTATTAGTTTTAGTAAACAATTGTATATGATACTAGAGATAGCGTTGCCTACCTCTATTTCTTTAATCTCTGTTAAGAAATGCAGTAAGGTCATTTTGCATACCGGGAAGTTCGTCTTCTTTGTGATCTATGCTCACAGTAAGAAGAAGGTCGTCGCCATATTCGTGGCATCTACACAAAGCCTCTCTTTGTAGAAAAATCAAGTGGACGGGATCGTGGAAGAGTACAGAGACATATTTTCCTCACCCAATGCGGTACCGACACACTGCCAAGTCAAGCATCCAATTTATTTAACCCTCGGTGCACCTCTGCCTAATGGGCCAGTCTATGGTCGCTCACTGATAGAAAATAAAAAAATCAAGCATCAGATCCAAGAGCATCTTCAAAAGAAGCACATCAGACCTAGCTCTTCCCCTTGTGGAAACCCGATTGTATTGGTGCAGAAGAAGGATGGGACCTGATGACGCTCCATTGATTATAGAGCATTAAACATAATCACAGTTAGAAATCGGTACCCAATTCCGAGGATTGATGACCTTCTTGACCAACTCAAGGGGGGGTAAAAGCATGCTATTGTGTTACACTATTGTGTTACACTTTTTCCACCTTTGTAGCGATCAAATTTTATAAAAAAAGATGAATCTAAAATATTTTCTAGTAAATTTACAAAATCATTAAGAATTAGAGGATAGTATAAGAAAATAAAACTTTTCAATTTGAATAAGTTTTTATATGGTATTTTTTCTCAAATTTAATATATATTTTTATGTGAGTTATTTCAATTTTTTTTTAAAGGTCATTTATTATTATTTTACACATATTTTAAAGAATGACAAAACCACTACCCCATTTCCATATCGATTTTATTTTTTTAATTCCAATTTAGTTAAGAGATTTCTTGTAAATTCTCTCAATATTGTTAAACAAATTTTTTTATTATTTTTCTTCACATTTTTGAATTATTATTAAAATATTAATATAAATAATAATTTTTATGTATATGTAAAAGAACGACCAAAAAATACCAATTTAAATCCTTATAACAATTTTTTTATATATATAAATTTGTTAAGAACATATAAATGAATGTTAAAATCACTTTTTCAATTTTTTTAAGATATATTTCGATTTTTTATAATAAATGATTGAAATGATTTATAATAACATATTTTATATTATTAAAAATATAATATATAAATATAAATTATATTCAAAAATCAATAAAAAAATTTATATATTCAAAATCAGCTCATCAAGATTTATCTTGTATAATTATTTTAACAAATGATACAAAGAATTGATATATTTTCTAAAGCCATAAAGATGGATATCTTCATGAAAAAAAGTCATTCAATTTAATCTATTCGCTAGAAACTTCCTATTTAATTATTTCATATGTTCGCTGGAAGGAATTTCATAGTGAATTGTGTTCACTCAAACACATTTGTATACGTAAGAGGAGGAGTTTGTTCGAAGGCATTTCAGACGAACCATGTGGTGGAATGAGTTCTTACATGGAAGGAGTTCATTCGACGGCATTTCAGAACCAATCACGTGTTGAAATGAGTTCTTGCATGGAAGGAGTTCGATCGAACTATATATATATATATCAACATAAATGATATTATGTAAATATATTACTAATTATACTTCACCATGATTATTGCTATTATAGCAGCAAAAATTCTGAACATATTATACTAAGTTATATTATTAAATGTTTTAAAGAGAGTTAATTTTTTTTTGTCTCTCATCCACATGGATTGTTTGATGGAATTCATATTCACTCGAACTTCTCGTGTATACATTATATATTCAATTCATCGAGATGGATTATTTGATCGAATTCATGTTTGCCCGAATTTGTGGTGTTATTTTTGGTGTATATAGATTCGCACAAACATGTTTATTTTTGCGAATATACTTACACCATAATTCTCAATCCTACTTGTAATTTGTTATTTTCTGGTTCAGTAAATTGATTAATACGTTCATTTGAAATTTTTCATACGTTTCTTTTATTTTAATGTTTTTTTTATCTTTGTAGAAAAAACAAGTGGACTCAATTGTGGAAGAGTACAGAGACATCTTCTCCTCACCTATCGGGGTACTGACACATTGCCAAGTCAAGCATCCAATTTATCTAACCCCAGGTGCACCTCTCCCTAATGGTCCAGTTTATCATCGCTCAGTAATGGAAAATGACAAAATCAAGCATCAGATCCAAGAGCTTCTTCAAAAGGGGCACATCACACCCAACTCCTCCCCTTGCGAAAGCCCGATTGTACTGGTGCAGAAGAAGGATGGGACCTGGTGACTCTCCATTGATTATAGAGCATTAAACAAAATCACAGTTATAAATCGGTAGCCAATTCTAAGGATTGATGACCTTCTTGACCAACTCAAGGGGGCAAAGTTCTTCAGCACGATTGACCTAAAGTCTAGCTACCACTAGGTTCCCATCGAACCAACTAATGTCTGGAATACAACTTTAAAATCTAAAGAAGGTCTCTTCGAATGGTTGCTCATGTCCTTTGGCCTAACAAATGCACCAGCCACTTTCATGAGGTTGATGGATGATGTATTGAGACCCTTCACCAATTCTTTTGTGGTGGTATATTTGAATGACATCCTGATCTTCAGCAGAACTTGGGAGGAGCACATGCGGCATATTCAATAGGTTTTGAGCACTCCGTGGTAGCACAAGCTATATGCCAACTTGGAAAAATGTTCCTTTGGAATGAACAAGATCCAAGATTGGGATACACTGTTGATGGGCATGGGGTACATGTCGATCCCGCTAATATCCAAGTCATTCGTGACTGGCCAGCCCTGACCACACTAACCGAGATTCGAAGCTTCTTGGGACTAGCCAATTTCTACCAACGGTTTCTGTTGGGATTCTCCCATATTGGATGGGCCCTCAGCCACATGACCAAGGGTGGTGGAAGGGAAAAGTTCGTGTGGGGGAAGGAACAACAATGAGCATTTGATTATCTGAAGCATCACTTGTGCTCATCACCAATACTCTACTTTTCTGATCTACAACAACCATTCGAGTTTGAGACTGATGCATATGACTATGTTGTAGGCGCATTTCTCACTCAGCATAGTCATCTAATGGCATACCATAGTGAGAAACTCTAAGATATTGTCCAAAAATACTCCACCTATGAAAATGAAATGTATTCCATTGTACAAGTCTCTCGTAAATTGAAACATTACATTATGGGAAACGAGACGATCATCCACACTGATCACAAGCCTCTACAATTCATACAGAGACAGGGGAAGTTGCAGAATGACGACCATCAGAAGTGGTCCACCTACCTGCAACAGTTCGATCTTAACATCAAGTATAAGACATGGAGCACAAATCATGTCATTGAATACCTTAGTCTACATCTCGTAGTTGCACTCACCACTGTGCTCCATTCCTATGGACACGAGGCATCTAAGTGGCCCCAATTTTATCAACAAGATCCATAATTCGCCACCACCTATCAACTCTTTGGTGCAGGCGTGATTGTCACCGATTTTTACATTTAGGATGGGTTGTTATGCCATTTGAACCATCTTTGTCTTCTTGCAAGAGAGCATGCAAAGATGATTTGGGAATCCCACTATAGTCGGGTGGCAATACATTTTGGCATGGAGAAAATTGTGGTTGCTCTCCAGAAATACTTTTATTGGCGAAAACGTCGACATGATGTCAGCAAGTATATTAGATATTACACTTGTTGTGCCTTTGCCAAGCCAGCCATCAAGAAACAAGGCTTATACACCCCTCTTCCTACCCCCAAGAAGCCTTGGGAATCCATCTCGATGGATTACATGTGTGGCCTTTCTTCCACCAAGAAAGGTAATGATTGTGTATTTGTGGTCATTTATCGGTTTTCAAAGATGACCATCCTCATAGCCCGCAAGAATAACATCACAATGACAGATATTGCCAAGCTCTTCTTCAAACGAATGTGGGTCCATTTTGGGATACCACAAACCATTGTCTCCAACCGCGAAAATAGGTTCCTTAGAAAATTTTTGTCGAGTCTCAGGTCACTGTTGGACACCAAACTCACTAAATCCATCGCTTTCCACCCCCAAACAGACGACCAAACATAGATCACCAATCGAATGATTGTGCACATCCTATGCATGTACAAATCTAAGCATCCACGTACATGGGATGAGAGTCTCCCCTATGGTCAACACAGTTACAACAGGGCTCTCCATAGCTCCACCGGCCATAGCCCATTTCAGGTGGGACTGGGATTCCAACCCTTGGGTCCCATTGATATTGCACTACCTCTAGAAACCACATAGACAAACTATTTCCATGTTAACTCTGAGACCGACAAAGCCACCAAATTCATTGAGTGGATTCAACACATCCACCAACAGGTCCAAGAGATTTTGCAGAAAGCTAATGCTAAGTACAAGCAGCACCATGATCAACTTAGGGTACTGCACCCGTTTCAGGTTGGAGACAAGGTCTGGTTACACTTGCAGAAGGAAAATCTTAGAGGGCCCCATCAGAAGCTCCTCCCACTTCGCTATGTGCCTTACACCATCACCAAGGTTGTGGGTAAATTTTTTTTTGAGCTCAACACTCCACCATTCCTTGGCTTGCACCTAGTGTTTAATGTGGACCTCCTTTAACCATATTTTCCACCATTATTGGACACCTCAAAGATTGGAGAACAACTGACACCAACAAACCTCAACCCTAACTGCATGGAACATGCATCCACTGATAAAATAGTGGACACACGGGTCAAGGGCACTCGCTAGTAGAGGATCCAACTTCATCGGGTTGTGAAGGTAGAGCAACTCCTACACCAAGGCAAGTGGCTCACCTGGGGCCAAATCCAGCAAAAGTTTCCTCACCTGATGGGAGAACTCAACGCAATGGAGACCATTGCTTCCTAAGGGGGGGAGTTTTGATCCAGGTGGATATTCGTGGCCACCCACGTATTCCAACTAGCTCCTCTTGTCATTTTTTATTTCAACACGTCCTTCTGTACTTCTTTGTAATTGCGGGTTCTACACTTCTGGGCCTGTCTAAAGCCTTACATATCTTCTAGGTGGAGATTGATGGTTGTCCACCTAATCCAAATCGATTATTTTGTATGTTTTCATATCATCACATCTTGTTGTAATTCTAGGGCCGTTTTGGAGCACTAATATGTGTTTTTTTGGCTCGCCACAGTCAAACTATAGACGTAGTCTGAGTTTGACGACGTAATGTGTAGTTCTCTAAAATATATTTTGAACGGGCTATCATGCGCCTAAAATAGAGGTCGTATGCAAAATTTACGACCCCGGGAAGTTGAGGTACCAACTTACCCATAGGGGCCCACATGACTTTGACGTTTCACCTCCTAGGTTCAGGTTTTTGGATGTCTAGGGTTATGGCATTCATGGGTAATTTTAAAAAGGCCTCTGGAGCCTCATTGTAATCATTATCCTCAGACAAATGCGCATAGCAGCCACATCGCTTCTCAAAGATAGCTACCACTATTCGAGCAAGTGTTTCAACTTTACAGTTTTACAGTTTCAACCTATTTCGTTTATTCAGTAGAAGATATTGTTCACTAAATAACTGTGTTGTTCTTCATATCTCTGTGTTTATTGTATTCAATCTGTTAATCAATTCGTTCCACTCCTAAATCCGTATCAATAACATAATTCTAATCTATTATACATATACAATCCTATTTTAATCTATAACTATTTCTAATGTAACAAAAACATATATTAAATACAAGCATATAGTTTTATTTATAAAAACATAAATAATTCACATTTCAGTGTAACAACCATACTAGCATACTTGGTTCAAATATAAACTAGAATAAAATTGTATGTTTAAAAGGAACTAAATATACTCTCATAATCAAATCACTTATAACAATTCCAAAACATCTTTCATAAACAAGGAAATCATTTTATCGCTAATGAAATGACAACAAAACAAAATAAAAATATTAGTTGATATACATAGAGAAATCTAATGCATAAAACAATAAACATTGTATGGTCATAAACATCTTGTTCGTGTATTCAATCCTTTGAAAAAATATATACAAGCACAATTTTCCACATTCTCTTTTAAACAATATGCAAGAGTAATATTAATATATAAGCGTAATATTATTGTTAGGATGAAAGATATTCTAATAAAAAAGATCAACTAATACAAGGAATATTGATGAAAGTATCATCCAACTCATTTCCTTTTCATTAAGATTTTGTTTGCATTTTCCTAAAACAATTGGAAAACAATTAAAATAGAAATTAAGCTTAGCAAAATCCTCAATTACATTACTTTACTTAACGAAATATCTGAATAAGTATTCAAATTATTTTTCTTCTTCGACCAATTAACAAAGATCCGTTGCTTATGCTTTTAATTTCTAAAGTATCTCCACTATTATTTAATCTTCTAATTTCTTCATGCGAGCACATGTGCAATTTTCAAACCAAAAATTAGTAATCATATATAACTAAAACTAAATTAAATTGTAAAACTCATAAAATAAAAAAGACAACAATAAATAAATAATTAGTAATCATATATAACTAAAACTAAATTAAATTATAAAACTCATAAAATTAAAAAGACAACAATAAATAAATATGAAGATTCCTGTCATCTTCCTTTTTATTCAAGGTGAAATAAGGCCTCCCGGACTTGGAGGATAAGAAATAAATCCACATAACAACAGAGGACGGACTTATGAGTTATGATTGTGTTACGCACTCTGCGATCTAGTTTGTGAGTTTTTTTTAACCAATGCGAGCCAGTTATTCCATTTATGAGAGTTCTTTTCTTTCATGAATGCGAGCTTTTTTTCACAACAAAAACCTTTTTTCCTTTCAGTGATCTCATGAGTTCTTTTTCCTTAGCAAATTCTGGACTACTTTAGTGTAAATACGGCACAATTTCTCTTACCAAGTGAATTTGTGTTGCGATTTGGTGGGATTTTTTTTACAACAAATTCTTGGGCTTTTTTATTGCAATTTCTTGGTTTTTAAAATAACGATTTCATCTTCATTAAAAATATAAATCGTGAACCCTTTTCCAACGAGATCATGGCTCTTTATTAGCTAATTTGTAGCTCCCTTTCCACGGCAAATTTATGGCGAAATCCGTTGCAAGTTCGTGGTCTATTCTATCAGCGATATAGTGGCCAAAAAACTCAACGATTTTTTTATCTTTCCCTCAGCAAATCGTGGTCCCTTTCAACTGCAATTCCATGGCCTTTCCTCTGTGTTTGGGTGTATATATCTTCAGTTTTTTCATGCCCTTCATAGCGATAAAATCGTGCTCCATTTTTCCTGTTTTGATGGCATTCCTCTCGACCAATTCTTTTCCTCTAATTCCGATATTCGGATGCCTCTCCATGGCCTTCACTTGTTCTGTTTTTACGGTCCAATCTTTAGCAAAATCATGCCCAAAGTTTCAGCGATATGGTGACCATCATCACAATAATTTGGTCTACCTTTATTTGTTTATTTGTGTCATGCTCAAATAGAAACAAAATTAACTTTAAAATGTATTAATAGAAATTTTATTTAAAAACATTATATAATAATAATAATAAAAATTTTTTTATTTAAAAACATTATATAATAATAATAATAATAGAAATTTTATTTAAAAACATTATAGAATAATAATAATAATAATTTTTTTTAAGGTTATTGCTAAGCTACACCAAATTGATGTATTAGATTCTTATTTGTGTCATGCTCAAATAGAAATAAAATTAACTTAAAAATGTATTAATAGAAATTTTATTTAAAAACATTATATAATAATAATAATAATAATAATAATATTTTAAGGTTATTGCTAAGCCACACCAAATTGGTGTATTAGACCCCCTTGTTTGTGAGATAAGGGACCTCCTTTACCCAGTGATTTGATTGGTAAAGTCTATAAAGGTATACATACCCTACACCCTCTGAATTATATATATGATCTGAAAAACTCAAATAAAAATAAAATTAAATTAAAAATTATTAATAGAAATTTTATTTATAAAAATAAAATTATATATATATATATATATATATATATATATATATATATATAATATGAGAAAAATTCAAGCAAATTTTATCAAAATTCTAAGTCACATTTTAAGGTCTTGATACTTGGAATAAGTTTAGTGGACATCCAAAACTGAAAAGCAAAGAATTTCTACAGAAAAAATAATCAAATCCATTAAAAAGTAAAATTGTAAAAGAAATATATTTTAAGTGAGAGATAATCAAATCCTTAAAAAAACAAAATTGTTAAAAAAAAACATTTTTAAGTGAGTGAGTTTAAAAAAATACAATACTTCACTTAAATTAAAAACTATTGGCAGAATTCCAATCTTTGACGTAGATTGACTTTCATCATAATAACATTTAGTTGAGTTAATTTAATCCAACAAAATGACTAACTAATTGTATTACATACAGAAATAAAATAATGGCGAAAATGTTAAATCATTACTAAAAACCAATTTAGAGATCTCCAAAGGTATGAGATGTTATTAATAAGTTCATATGAGTTTTCAAATAGGAGTAACGGACATAAAAGAAACAAATCATAATGTGAGAGTTTTTATGATGGAAATAAACTCATCTTGAAAATTATTTCATGAAACTCTGTTTGTTAACATGTTATCATAAGACTTAATCACATCATTTCCATAAAGAAAAAAAAAAATCAATAAAATTTATTCTCATAAAATCTATGTATTTCAAAATCACAATCTCGAAATAAGAAGCTACGGAAAAAACCAAGATATACATGAATGAAGAATATCAAACATATATAAAAAAACGCCGAAAAGAATATCACTGAAACGTCAAAAAGAATGAAGAGGTTAAAAATAACTAAAAACACAATAAGTTATCTAACCATAGATCCCCCAAATTGAAAAAAAAAAGTAGGATCAGGTAAAACAATATACGTAGTTGTTTCAAATTTGATTGGGGCACCCTTTCATTTTGTTCAAAAATGAAGGCGAGTTAATAAGGCGTCAACAATTTGTGACATAGTCGAAGAAACAAGTATATCTGCCAATAGAAATATGAGGTTTTTACTTCAATTCTGAATGTTAATAATAAGTTTTGTAAACTGCAAAGACAAGGTTATGTCTACCACAATGTTGCCAAATTGTTTGAAATATATAAACCAAAAATTTCAAATACTTGTCATCTCACGTACTTTTTTCAAACAACCAATTAGCAAGATAATTATATTTAATTGGACATGCACTTCCAATTGGTTTTGGTTTGATCATACTTTTATGATAAGAAGACATCTACATAAGTGTGTTTTTTATGCCTCATTTATTGAAATTGCCACTTATGTCTCATTTATTGAAATTGCTTAGCTAGCGAGAGAGTCCATAGCCTCAACCAAGTTTCCTTAATACCATATAAGCATGGCCCCTCTACCAGTTAGCATCCGTATGCTGAAGGATTTTACTTGTATTTACCACAATACTTATAGTTCTTTCAACTTTTTTTTCGTTTACATAATATTCATCATTTTTTATTTTTATATAAATATTGTATATGCAAATAATAGATAAAATATGTGAAACAAACAACCGGTGAGGCTACGCTCACTTCTATATTATTCAATGAAGATGGATTACATCCTTATATAGGAAAAGACTCGACTGAGTCAGTTATATGCAAACCAAAAACAACTAGACTCTTAACTATGAACTGACTCTTAACATGCCTACAACTGACTCTCACAACTGAAGCTTACAACTGGCGCTTACAATTGGCGCTTACTCCATTATTTCCAAGTCTCCCCCTTAATGGAGAATGAATTGAGTTCTACACCTAACATCTCCCTAAACAGTTCAAACTTAATCTTTCCAAAAGACTTAGTGAAAATATCAGCAACATTTTCACTAGTATTACAATACATAACAACTATTTCATTTGACTGCAACTTTTCTCGAACAAAATGAAACTGAGCTTCAACATGCTTTGTCCTTGCATGAAAAATCAGATTCTTCACAATATTGATTGAAATTTGATTATTACATCTGATCATCATAGGTTCATTTCGTTCTTCTCCAACATATTGAAGAAGTCTTCTTAACCAAACAACTTCACAAATTGTTGCACATAAGGCTTTATATTCTACTTCAGTAGAAGACAAAGATACAATAGGCTGCTTTTTATTGCTCCATGAAACAACCCCGGATCCAATGTTGAACGCATATCCAGTAGTTGATCTTCGATCATCCAAATTGCTAGCACAATCAGAATCTGAATAACCTGTCAACTCAACATCAGATGCATGAGTATATTTAATACCATAATCAAGTGTACCTTTTAGATACCTGAGTACTGCCTCTGTTACATTCCAATGGCTTTCATGAGGTTTCACCATGAACTGACTTAACACACTCACAGAATATGAAATATCAGGTCTGGTTGTGGTGAGATAGTTCAGACTACCCACCATCTGTCTATACACAGTGCCATTCACCTCCTTCGAACCATCATCACAAAAAAGTTTCACATTCTGTTGCATGGGAACAATAGAAGACTTACACTGATCCATTTTAAATCTCTTAAGTATTTCTCTGGTATACTTACTCTGGAAAACAAAAGTTTGGCCTGCATTTGTCCAAACTTCAAGAACTAGGCAGTAATGTAACTCACCAAGATCTTTCATTTCAAATACCTTTGATAACTTTTCCTTGATTTCATCAATTAACTTCTCTTCATTTCTTGTAATTATTAAATCATCAACATATAATGAAATCAATACTATATACCCCTGTTCATCAAATTTGGTATATAGATTTGGATCACTTTTGCTGCTCATAAAACCCCGTTGAAGAAAGAAAGAGTCTATCTTTTCATACCATGACCTAGGTGCCTGTTTTAGTCCATACAATTCTTTCTTTAACTTACACACTAAGTGTTCTTTCCCCTTTTCAACAAACCCTTCAGGTTGAGTAAGGTAAACCTCTTCCTTTAACTCACCATTCAAAAATGCAGATTTAGCATCTAACAGATGCAGCTTCCAATGGTATTTTGTAGCTAAAACAATTAACATTTTGATAGTATTCAATTTACCTACTGGTGCAAATGTTTCAGCATAATCAATACCTTCTGTTTGTGAATACCCCTTTGCCACCTGTCTAGCCTTATACTTATCTATACTACTATCTGATTTAAACTTGGGTTTGTATATCCATTTGCATCCAATGGGCTTCTTATGTTTTGGCAACTCAGTCAATTCCCAAGTATTTTTTTTCGTTATAAATTCATATTCTTCCTCCATTGCATTTCGCCATTCATCATGTTCATTAGCTTCATCAAAACTCATGGGTTCTATGACATTTGAAATGATACTCATTAGGGCATAGTCTTTATACCTCTCAGGAAGCCGAATCTGTCTTGAAGATCTTCTCAACTGATTATCTTCCTCCCCACTTTGTGAAGATATGTCTTCACCTCTAGGTGAACTGTGACTGCTTGAATTGTCCATATCACTGAGTTCTTCTTACTGCTGTTGCAAATGTTGCTGCGGGGATGGTTGCTGCTGTGTGGGCCGTTGTCGCTGCTGTTTCTCTTCTCTAACTCCTCATCAAGAAGTCTCTGCCATTCCTCATGACTTTTTTCGTCATGATTTCCTTCTTCCTGCTCATGGAAAAGTACATCTCTACTTGCAAATACTTTGTGAGTAGCAGGATCAAATAGTTTGTATGCTTTGAATTCAGAACAGTAACCAATGAAAATACATTTAATGGCTTTAGCATTCAATTTCCTCCTATTCTCCTTTGGAATATGAGCAAAATCCTTACACCCAAATACTTTCAAATTATTAACTGCAGGTTTGGAACCATACAAGGCTTCGAAAGGAGTAACATTATCAAGACACCATGTTGGACTTCTATTCTTTAAATAAACTGTAGTATTTATGGCTTCAACCCAAAATGCATTTGAGAGATTCTTACCTTTCATCATACTACATGCACACTCTACCAGAGTTCTATTTTTCCTTTCAGCGACTCCATTTTGCTGTGGAGTGTGAGGTACTGTAAATTGCTATACTATTCCATTATCTTTGCAATATTTGTTGAAGCCCCCTGATTTATACTATCCCCCTTGATCTGAGTGAAGGATTTTGATGGATTTTCCTGTCTTCTTTTCTACCATGGTTCTGAATTCCTTAAAGTACTCGAAAACATCACTTTTTCTTCTAAGGAAGTAAACCCATGTGTATCTCGTGCAATCATCAATAAATAACAGAAAGTAAAATTCACCTCCTAAAGACCCAGTCTGCATAGGCCCACAAACATCAGTGTGCACAAGATCTAACACATCTCTCTTTTTCTTATCAGGATTAGAGGGGAATTCATCTTTGTGCATCTTTCCTAATGCACATCCATCACAAACAACCTTCTCATTCTTTAACATGGGAAGTCCTTCAACCATATTCTTTTTCTGTAATAACAATAAATCAGGATGATTGATGTGTCCATACCTTTGATGCCAAAGAATCT
>JASDQU010099883.1:131123-151479 GCA_032191745.1 Picea mariana | reverse complement strand
CTCTTCTCTAACTCCTCATCAAGAAGTCTCTGCCATTCCTCATGACTTTTTTCGTCATGATTTCCTTCTTCCTGCTCATGGAAAAGTACATCTCTACTTGCAAATACTTTGTGAGTAGCAGGATCAAATAGTTTGTATGCTTTGAATTCAGAACAGTAACCAATGAAAATACATTTAATGGCTTTAGCATTCAATTTCCTCCTATTCTCCTTTGGAATATGAGCAAAATCCTTACACCCAAATACTTTCAAATTATTAACTGCAGGTTTGGAACCATACAAGGCTTCGAAAGGAGTAACATTATCAAGACACCATGTTGGACTTCTATTCTTTAAATAAACTGTAGTATTTATGGCTTCAACCCAAAATGCATTTGAGAGATTCTTACCTTTCATCATACTACATGCACACTCTACCAGAGTTCTATTTTTCCTTTCAGCGACTCCATTTTGCTGTGGAGTGTGAGGTACTGTAAATTGCTATACTATTCCATTATCTTTGCAATATTTGTTGAAGCCCCCTGATTTATACTATCCCCCTTGATCTGAGTGAAGGATTTTGATGGATTTTCCTGTCTTCTTTTCTACCATGGTTCTGAATTCCTTAAAGTACTCGAAAACATCACTTTTTCTTCTAAGGAAGTAAACCCATGTGTATCTCGTGCAATCATCAATAAATAACAGAAAGTAAAATTCACCTCCTAAAGACCCAGTCTGCATAGGCCCACAAACATCAGTGTGCACAAGATCTAACACATCTCTCTTTTTCTTATCAGGATTAGAGGGGAATTCATCTTTGTGCATCTTTCCTAATGCACATCCATCACAAACAACCTTCTCATTCTTTAACATGGGAAGTCCTTCAACCATATTCTTTTTCTGTAATAACAATAAATCAGGATGATTGATGTGTCCATACCTTTGATGCCAAAGAATCTCTGTTGGCATAGCTGCAGAAGTCAGTGCATTATGTGCTTTGCTGGTAACATCAAGTTTGTATATACCTCCTGCTCTAACTCCCGTTGCAACAGTTTGGAAGTGGTCCAGCAGATCCTTCACTATACAATAATTCTTGAAGAATTCAACCTTCAAGTTCTGATCTGTAATGGTGGACACACAGATCAAATTTTTCTTTATTCCTGGCACATACACCACATTGCAAATGTGACGAATAGTACCATTCGGAAATGTCACGGGAATGTCTCCATATCCCTTGATCTTATGAACGCGGTCATCTCCAAAATATATGCTAACACCATTCTGTGTTTCTTTAAAATTGGCATACCAATTTTTATTACAAGTCATATGTACTGATGCTCCAGAATCCACAAACCAGACATCAGAATCATCTATTTCAGTAGATAAAGCAGCGTTAGACACAAACAGCCTGAGATCCCATGAGTCAAAATTCAGGGGTTCATCAATATCATCATTAGCAATAAATAATCTGAGATCTTTATTTGAATATTTTTCTGCATAATGACCTGAATGTGTTCTAGGTTTATTCTTAGCCTCATCACTTTTATTTTTATGACAGTCTTTAACCATATGTCTAGGTCGACCACAATCAAAACAACTCTTTGACTCATTCCTATCAGATTGCATACCTTGATTTGGAGATTGTCTTCTCTGTGATGAACTGCATCTTTGCCATGAACTGCCTCCTCTGCCTCTTACTCTTGATCTCCCTCTCGCAGATCTATTATTTGACCACAGTGCCAAATCTTTACTCGGAGGCTTCAAATTCCCGCGCCTCTCTTCCTCTTTCAACAAAATACCTGTCAGTTCTTCAAATGTAGGAGGTTTCTTCCTTGCTGCAAGACCTATTATGAACATATGATAATCTTCTAGCATCCAATTTAAGGTAATAGTGACTAGATCGGTGTTGGAAACAGTTTCCCCTATATTTACTAGCTTGTCTTTCACCTCTTTAATACGAACAAAAAATGAACTAACAGATTCATTTCCATCCATCTTAATGCCTAGCAATTTAGTTTTCAGGAACAAAATACGATTTGTGTAGCTAGTTTCATACAATGCTTTAAGAGTTGTCCATGTTGCAGCAAAAGTTGTAGCTTCTCTAATATGTGGAATTATGCTATCTTTAACTGACATGTGCAACAATACTCTTGCTTTGTTTTCACGCTTCTCCCAATCTTGGATCTGTGTTGCTGTCGCACCTGCAGCTGCATCAGGTTTCAGTTTAGTTCCCTTCGCAATATTCCAGACACCATAGCCTTCCATGAGCATCTGCATCTTGAATTTTCAGTTAATGAAGTTTGAGCCATCTAACTTGTTGGCTTCGTTGAGGTAGGTCTATGCCAGTGGATTCGCCATCGCTGCAAGATATTCTTTGCAAGTAAATCACCAAGGATATGCAACTTTATGTCGAGTTGTCTCCTGTGATGAGCAGTCCGTCGCTTTGCCTTCGGATCCACTGATCCAACTGTATCTCTATTCTCAGCTTAAATCATGCATGCATCCACCTTTAAATCATAACACCACCTCACATGCATATATCAACTTTTAAATCATGCATGCACCTTAATATCCAAAATATCCTTCCTTTTTTTTTTTAAACTTTAATATCCCACATTAAGTTTAAACTTCACACATGCATCCACTAAAAAAAACAAGTGAATAACTCACTCTTCACTTAATAAAAAGTATCCACCTTTTTTAATAAGAAACTTCAAACTATAACCATGCAAAACTCCACTTTAATATAAAAAATTTATAACTCCCTCACGTTTTGTAAAATTTAACCCCTCCACTATTGGCATGCATAAGAGAAAGTGTGGAAATCTTTTTCAATACAAAAAACTCATGCAAACCTTAACACTAGTTTTGCTTTGGGGATGATACAATTCTCACGCGGCCTCCCTTAAGAACCCACACACCAAATCTGATTAGGATGGGCTCTCCATACACTTTGATAGATCCAATCATATAATATTGGATTTCCAAACTTGAAGCTCACGCTTCTGACAGACTCAACTCAGATTTGCTCACAACCTACACAAATATAAATTTCCACACTTCAAACTCATGCAAATTGCTGACGGCCTGGCATCCAAACTTGCGATTCAAGCTCACGTTGAACCCACACTGAAAAAAAACGTTCCTTATGCTATCCATGCTGCCCGCGTAGACACAAGGGTTTCCTCACTTCACCTTGTTGTAGACTGTGAAAATCACACTTCACTCCCATGGCTTTGATACAAAGATAAAATATGCGAAACAAACAATTGGTGAGGCTACGCTCACTTCTATATTATTCAATGAAGACGGATTACATCCTTATATAGGAAAAGACTCGACCACGTCGGTTACATGCAAACCAAAGACAACTAGATTCTTAACTATGAACTGACTCTTAACACGCCTACAACTGACTCTCACAACTAAAGCTTACAACTTGTGCTTACTCCATTATTTCCAAGTATAATGTGTGTAGCAAGATGGGTCGTAAGGAGGTTGCTTTGATTTGCTAAGTACATATTATGCATTTAAGTTTAACCCAATGGTCTCCCTAAGAACCATCATAGTAATATCCAACTTATTAACGAGAGATTGATGGAGCTAAGAAAATAGTTGATAGACATTTTTCACAACTCATGGACTATTATGGTATTGCTTAGTAGGTACACATGTTCCACCATAACTATCAATCACTCATGGACTATTATGATATTGCTTAGTAGGTAGACATGTTCCAGCATAACTATCAATCAATGTCCAACAAATTAGATATTTTAGATAGATTAGCTGATGTTTTCCATGACTTGTAAAAATGTCTTCAGTATGTGGCCATTAAAATTATACCTTGCTAAAAATCATGAAAAAAGAAAAAGGTGTCAAATCAAATCAAATCAAGGTCAATGGTTATTCAAAATAAGTGATGAAGGTAATATTTACAAGAGGRAAAGTGCTAAGATAAAAAAACGAAACTAAAACTAAATTGTTAAAATAAAATAAAATAGAAAAACAAATTTAAAAATAAAAATGTTATTAATCCAAGCAAACAAATCATGGAACGCAATAGAGTATGCAATTATAAGAGAACTCGGGAAAAATATGTAACTAAAAYTAAATTGTTAAAAATAAAATAAAATAAAACTGAAAAATAAATTCAAAAATAAAAATGAATCGAAGCATGACAAATCATGGAACGCAATAGAGTATGTATTTATAAAAAAACTATAAGAAAAAACTAAATTGTTACAAATAAAATAAAATAAAATAAAACTAAAAACAAATTCAAAAATAAAAATGAATCGAAGCATGACAAATCATGGAACGCAATAGAGTATGTATTCTTAAAAAAACTATAAGAAAACTCTGGGAGTTAGACTAAGGGAAAAATATATAACTAAAACTAAATTTTTAAAAATAAAATAAAATAAAACTGAAAAACAAATTCAAAAATAAAAATGTCAGTAATCCAAGCAACATGTGACAAATCATGGAACGCAATAGAGTATGCATTTATAAGAAAACTCTGGGAGTTAGACTAAGGGAAAAATATGTAAATAAAAACTAGGAAGATTTCGATGAACAATGATCAAGAAAGTTGATATCCAATAAATCTCCGTATCCCAATAAGGTTAAACTTTTCAGGGTGTCAACAGTTTGAATTTTTGAAATTCTCAAAAATAAAAATTCAATAAAAAAAAGTACAAAGTCTTGGTAAAGCAAGATTTTGAAAATGAAGGATCTTCAATATCAAAAACTATATTTACTAACTTTCACCCAGGTATTCACTGGCCTTTGATTATTAATTCCAAGTATTCCAATGATTTTACA
Source organism: Picea mariana (assembly GCA_032191745.1). NCBI lineage: Eukaryota > Viridiplantae > Streptophyta > Pinopsida > Pinales > Pinaceae > Picea > Picea mariana. The sequence continues at coordinate 146,674 of JASDQU010099883.1, read as the reverse complement.
TTGAGTGGGATAAGAGAACAATAACATTGTCATTATGGTAATATTTTACAAAGAAGTAAAATTAATAAAGATCGGTAAAAAAAAGAAGTAAATAAACTAAACAAAAATGAAAACCAAGAGAAAATTATGTTAGTTAGTCAAAGTTAAAAGTAAGGATGTAATCACACTCCAAACATGGCTTATCAAAAGATTGGATATTCAATAAATACATGGTCGAAAGAATATCAAGGTTGTTACCCCTCTTAATCTCTACCGCTGTGAATAAGGTCTTTGCAAACATTGCTTTAAAAACTTAAAACCTTTAATCACAAAACTCTACCAATATCAATAAACAATATATCAATTGTCCCTATCATTAATGGCAATAGTTTCAAACACTCTTATTAGTACCTGGCTTCGGTTAAGGGACTATAGCAACCACCTGGATGGTTTACGGGTATTAAAGGGTGCAATCTGCTACATTAATGTGCAATTTGTATGTTTTTTTACATAGTTTTATAAAGTTTTTTTGAAAACTCACTGTTAAATTTATTTATCGTTAAAAAAAATCATTTAAATAAAATTCCTTATTGGTCCAATGCTCTGTTATGGGATATTAATATCCTGGTGTAAGTTATTTGTTTTCCTCAATTGTCAAAGTTTATAAATAAGTTTTTTTAGTGTCGCACCACCTCCTAACATGTTGTTCACCTCTCACCACCTCTTTCCACCTCCTAACTTGTTACTCAGACCCTTGCCACCTCTATAATTTTAGAAATGATGTTCTTCCAAGAAATATAAAGACAAACATACAAGACAAACATACCAGAGGGGATTCCTGGGGAGTCCAATAATTTTCATGTTATACGCCGCGAGGAAGAGTTGCAGCGAAGTCCCTTTATTCAAGTAGGAACACCTGACCAAGCATAGTAGGTGGGTGGATTGAAGCATATCCACTGCATAAAATATCTCGTCGTTTTCCTTTGGTATTACTTCCACTACATAAAATATCTCGTCTTTAAAGATCACTCTTTGTCCTTAGGTATCACTGCAAACATGTTCGTATTCCACTTGCATCATGGTTAATTAACCTGTCAATATGGAGGCAAACAATAAGTGCGTAGTATGAAATGTATTCATGGTAGTATATGCCTCTATAAGTTGTTATATGTATACACATAAAGGTAGAGGTCTAACAATCCATACTATCATTAATATTTTAAAATTGGAAGCTTATTATTTACCAAATAGAAAAGAAAAAAAAATAGGACGCAAACAATAAGTATCTAGAACAAAGTATTAATGGTAATATATATCTATATAGATGGTTAGATGGATACATGCAGATATCTCACTGTGCATATACTACCATTAAAACTTTGTAAATGGATGCTTTCTAAATATTTTTCCTTTTTAATACTCTGTAACTCATTATTTATCTAAGAAAAATGATTCTTCCATTCCATACTTGCTTCTATTCACAGGGTAGATGAGTATCGGTCCCTTCACAGTGTCCAGAGACATGATTTTGAGTAGAGAAGTGGTGAAACTTTGAATCTGGCATCGTGGGACAAACATGTTTAGCCATGGATGCAGGACGTCCCAGAGGCCATGAGAAAATAGATTCGACTCCTCCACTTATGCTCGTTTCAGAAAATCGATGTAGGGTACCTCTACGTTGTAAATCAGCCGAGGGATGAAACTCATTCTCGAGATAAACCGCCCCATGACCTGGAAAAATGGCAGAACATTTGTGTGTTGTGAATTTAACCTTCCAGATGTTTCTATCTTACTTTCCCTATTTTCAGCTCACAGTAAGAATTTATGATTAAAACTTTCCTGGCGATACAATGTCATCTTCAAAGAATTTCATTAATGCAACCTTTCCCTCCATATACTTATCTGGTGAAGGGCATTCCTATCGCATAATCCCAAAATATAAATTGATGATTTTTCCAGATTCCAGAGAGGCTCTCGGTCGATGAATCTGCATTTCCCAGGCATATGATTTGGTGGGAGGAACGTGGTTAGCCACTTTTGTACAGCCAGGATCAAGAAGACAATGCCTACAGGTAGGGCATGGAGAGTGAGATCGAATCCATTTGGCTACACATTCCATGTGGAAGCCATGGTTGTAGCTTGGTTTAAATGTGGGTGATGGTCATTTATTTATTATTTTATAACTTTATAGTCTATTATTTTATTATGATCCCCCAACTTTAGTGATTAAGGATTAAGTCACAATAGCATATGAACCATCGTTTCTAGAGATATACTATGAAATTTCGTTCTCTATCATATTGTTTCTTTCAAGTAATGTCCTGTAATATTTTCTTTTCAATCTCGTGCCATATGCCATTCCTAATATTTCCAAAATCCTCCGCCTATTTCTTCATTTAAATATTTTATACATTATATTAAATGAAAATGAAAAAAAATCTACACATCCAATTCTATTCAGTAGCATGTAATATTGCTCACCCGGTAACTATAAGATCTGGTGCTTGTTCCTTTTGTATCTGAATAAATACTTATAACGCATCAATTCCCTAAGCAACAAGTTTAGGGTTCAATTTATGCCAAGAAATCATTATTTACAATAATCAATTCTGTGCAAATTGGTTAGAACCTAGAACATCAAATATTTAACATAGAGCTTTAAAAATTACCTTCCAAAAGACACAATGGAAAAAATCACTACCTCTTGATTATTGAAGCTATAAAAATGTACTTAATTTAAATCATCCTATACTTGCAAATCGATAACTCTATACAAGATGTACAAGTGTATAAATTGCATAAATACATCAATGTGAAAGTCCGTACTAAATACTTTCTTTAAGCAGTGATCTAGGAAAGTATGGGCCTGAGATTTAATCATTTTCAAAAATAAAATAAAGAATATTAAGAAACGACACAAATGTAACACTAAAATGCATGATGTAGACTATCATTCTAGAAGTGCAAACATTTATAGCATACTTGTTACCTCGATATGCGTCCCCCTATCAGAATTTATGATTTAATCAATTTTTTAATTACAAATTTCAATCTGATGGCTAATAATTAATTATGATAGCATATTCTTAGTCTTACACTCAAATCAATCAATAAGATTTTATATTAAAAACTTTCCTGCATTTATGAATGCATCAGTTTCCTTGTTTACTTTTTCACATTTACTTAATATAATTAAAGAATTATTACCCTAACCACTCATTACCACCGTTTAACTAATTAAAAATTAATCAATCTGTATAATCTGTATAGAATGCTTGATGCCAATTATTTAACAAGGATTAACAGAAATTAATTCGAGAGTGTTCATTGCCAATTATTTAACAAGGATTAACAGACATTAATTCGAGAGCAGTGACACGTTTTTTTGGGATATAAAGCGTTACCACGTTTCACATGCATTTCAGTTAACGCAGTGGTGGTTGGACGCATGAATGCAGATACAGCAGATGGCAAAACAATATTGGATACAGATACAACAATACACGTACCAAGACCGCGTGCTAAAGAACCCAGGGATGCATTCTTACTGAACCAAAGTGAAGGGGAAGAGGGAGATCAAGCATTACGTCGAAAGGCGTATATTTATTAGAGATGGGCACAATTAATGACCTTTTAATCTAAAATTCTAATTTGATGGCTAACAATTAAAGATACTGGCATATTCTGTTGGAATAATGCTTAGTTTAGAAGACTAGATTGGGTTGGTTGAAGATTTGTAAGAGTTGTTGAGATATTCTCTCAACCTCCATAGCGATGTTTGGGGTAATTTGAATCTGAGTTCAACTATATATGTACGTATGTATGTGCACAATAAGATAATCTAAGTTTGTGTGAATACTGCCTCTGCTCTCATGGATTTTAATATGGTATCAGAGCCTGGCTGGGCTTAATCCCTAATGGGAGTGCCCAGAAAATGTGATAACCATTGGAATTTATTCTCTGTATATATGTAGGAGAGTTGATATGTTTTCTGCGTGAGTGTGCTTTCTGTGTGAAATATTTTTGTGAGTTAATTTTTTCCGAGTGATTGTGCGTGTGAGAATCGTGATAAATCCGTTACTGTAGAGAAAAGAAGGAGTATTGTCGCTTCTGGGCATGAGAAACTAGCCCGATTTCAATCAAGCCATCAAGGAATCACTGTGCGTGGAGGAGGTTGTTGTGCACGTTCAAAGTGCTAATCGGATTGTGGTTCACCTGAGATAAGAAAACACTTTCCATTGCTCAAATTGCTGAAATATTAAACTTTGTTGTCATTAAGAAATCGTTTTATGTTGCCGTGAGTTGTTTATTCAACAATCCTGCAATCGCTACATTGGACGCCCTTGTGAGACATAGATCCATTATATCATCATGAGCTTATGCATTTAAGGGGACAGATCACGGCTGTCGGTGCCAATGTGAGCATGCGCTAGATTTGAAGGAAGCTGTTGTAGATGACAACACTGCTCGAACTGTATACCGTGCAGTCCAACCAAAAGAAAGCCGTTGAAAACCAACCATGCTGAACGAACCATTTGCTAAGGCGTGTGTTTGAAGGAGCAGCCACGGAAAGGAAAAATAACCCTGTCTGAAGGCTGTTGTCCATGCTTAGATCTCAATCCAGTTTATAGATCTACTACATTGTAAAGTATTGCGAGTGATGCGCCCATCTCAAACCGTGTGTTGTTTGTTTGTGAGTTGGAAGCCACCGTAGACTGTCAATCATGTCTTTCTATTTTTATATATTTATATGTATGTGTGGTGTGGATATGTAAAAACTAAGAACTTGTATCTTGATTCAAGCTGGAAGCCCCAGTTTCAAGTACAAACATTCTTATGTTTAAATGTCACCTTGTGTAAAGGAATGTTGAGGCCATTCCGTATCCAAACTTTTCTTCTAGATACTGAAGGATAGTCGAAAGAAAAAATCTGACAGATGAAGACAAGTTCATAGAATGCATCAATAATTGTCAACTTTTATCACGGAAGCCCCGATGAGCCAAGTTGTCAAATTGTTCAGTATACAAGTGCAAGAAAGATGGTCAGAGGTATTTTGACTTTAAATGTCTCAATGGAAAGCCCGAAGAAGAGGAAGAAGAAAGAGCTGAAGCCGTTTGATTGCAGAGTGAGTTTCAGTGCTGATGAAGACCAAACAGACAGACGAAAGTTTAAGTATTGTAATTTGTAAAGTAAGCATTAAGGGAGGGTGTTGGAATAATGCTTAGTTTAGAAGACTAGATTGGGTTGGTTGAAGATTTGTAAGAGTTGTTGAGATATTCTCTCAACTTCCATAGCTATGTTTGGGGTAAGTTGAATCTGAGTTCAACTATATATGTACGTATGTATGTGTGCAATAAGATAATCTAAGTTTGTGTGAATACTGTGTGCCTCTACTCTCATGGATTTTAATATATTCTTAGTAGTCCTCCCAAATCAATGAATGTGATTTACTCTTCATAACTTCCTTGTATTTTTGAATGCATCAGTTAACCTGTTTACTTTTTAACATTTACCTAATCATATTAAGAAATTACTGTACCACCATATGATTGCCACGTTTAACTGATTAACCTTATGAATTACCACATTTAAAATTAACTTTTAGATTTTCTCAGCTTTATGTGTGTTTCAACGGTCCAGAAGGAAGCTTTGACATCCCCTTTCGATCCTCACCAACCACTTTGCGACCGTGCTAGAAGAATTCGAAGGAAATGAGGAATTAGAAAAGACACTACCAGATAAAGACATAGCGCAATGCATTCCGGATTGTGAAGGTCATTATAGCGAAGAACAAGTAAAATTGCCAAGGATCTTTATCGCATTGAGTGCAGCGATGGATGCATTATATTTGAGGAGAAAATGACGGAAAGGATGCATGATGGAAAGAAATCGAAAAGAACCGATCTTGGGTTCTTCGTCAATGGTAGCTTATCCTCATGTGCGGCCAAGAAACCAGAGACGATTAAGCGCAAAAGCCATGCCATTGAAAACCGCCGTAAGGGTAGTTTTCCCAATCCCTGTAATAGAGATGAGCAGCTTATAACCCGCGCTTTCAAAGTAAAATACGGTTATCTACCACAGTTTCACGCAGAACTTGCCAATTATACGGCCAGTGTTTTTGGGAATAGTGAGGACGTCAACAGACTTTAAGCTGGCGGGAGGGAAAATATATTCGTGGGAAATTGCCTTCTCAATCGCGTGTTCGCAGTCCAGATGAAACCTATGATTCATCCGATGAGCAAGATGTGTAAACAGGTCCAGTTAAATTTGTAATGAAATTGCATAAATCATTTCTTTAATTTGAATCGAATCCGTGGTTGTTTTTCCATTCAGTAAGTTTTATTTCTCTTTGAAACTATGATTGTTGAGATTGCAAAACGAGTTACATTTGATTATGACTAGTAACATGATTGCTCATCGGATGAATAAAAAGTGAATTAAATTGTATTATTATAGTTTGAAATTCCTTAACCAGGAAGAATAAAAAGTGAATTAAATTGTATTATTATATGTGAAACAGAGGCTGATTCTGGAGAACGAATGGAAAGGATTCCTAGAAGAATTCCAGGATGCCCATAAACCTTTGTTTGTAATGATCTCAAGTAATCTCCTCGAAGAGTTCAGTTAATGGAAGTGTATGTGCATTCTTCAACTATAAGCAAGAAGAATAATCAGCCTACTCTGACTACGTGTTGAAGGATATTATGCCCAGCAGTCCATCACTCTTCTCATCTAATGAAGCTAGCGTTCTCCATAGCAGTTCCTCCCATTACATGGTCCGTAAACCCTATCTGTCTCCTGCAAAACGAGCACTCCAATGAGATAGTCTGAATTATGTGGAAGTGAAATGTTTTAACATTTAAAAAAAAATTAACATCGTTTAATCACTGTAATTGCTTACCGGCGTTCATCAGCCACAACTTATGTGGCTGTGCTAGTTATATATTATAAAAGAAAACTAACAAGGACAAATGAATCCCCATTACATGGTCCAACAAGTATCATTTCCATTTCCATTTTCAAGTTAATTACCTTGGGCAATGTATTATGTTTTCTGGTTCTCTGCAAAATCATGTTATACATCTAAATGGTGCCAAAATTACTCTTATCAATGCTTCTCACTTCGAAAATGTAATTGTGCGTCCGTAAATGTAACCATACGTTCAATACCAGATGAAATGCAGAATGATATTCTATGTATCAAAGTGGAAGAAAAAAACCAGTCATATTAAAGGCTCTGAATCACATTCACAAACCCAAGACTCACATTCCTCATGCGAAAATCTGAAAATTTCACTCACAGGTACCCCAGACTCACATTCCTCATGCGAAAATCTGAAAATTGCACTCATAGGTACCCATTGTTTGGAAATAAATTTGTTTTTCAAGGCACTCATGTACTACTGCCACTCTTTCCTTTTATTTTTTTGTGGAAAAATAAAATGAGGATAACACAGCATCTCGAGAATCACACCATGAGTGAACTACAAGAATACTTACACTAAATAAGAAACATTTGTATTGCTGGAAAAATTTTAGAAATAAATTCCATTATTGGGACATGAACCCAAGTCTGTGAGGTGAGAGCCGACCAACTAGTCTAGAACTGAGAAAAAAGTTAAGTTGAGAATTAAGTGTATGAAGTAATTTCAAGACAACCTTCGTAATTTGTTTCAATCAATATATTTAATTATTAAATATATTAAATTTGCATTCTCTTTCACATAACAAACAAAACAAGATTAGAATGGAATTGTGTAGAATCTCTTCATCGCAACAGCCACTCCACTCCTATTGTAATCCAACAATCGAAAGATTTTGTCCTCTCCTCTTGTCTCTCAACAATCGAAATATTTTGTCATTGTTTGTTCTCATCGCCCCTCATCTAACAGTCAGTTATCAAAATTTCCTCTCTTAAGTAGTAATCAGACGTGAGCAAATGTATAAGGAGTTATTCGTCACTACTAGTGAGTAATTAATTACCACAGATTCCAGGTAATTATTTATTCGGACTTCCAATATTATGTCTTGACTTACCAGTTTTGCCCTTAGAATATCTAAAGAGCTAAAAAAGAAAGAACATTCTTGTATAAGTAACAAAACGAAACCAATAACAGTTAATGTTGACCCAACTAATTGATAATATATGAAACAAGTATAATTTAAAAAGAAAAACAAGTACAATATTAAAAAAAAATTATTCAAATTTTTCAGCAAGGCAGAGACAGAGACTAACTGCTTCATAGCTATTTTTTCTTGTTAACAATATATCAATTTCCCCTTGTTCTTAATGACAATAGTTTCAAACATCCTTATTATTAACTTCACATCCATTCTTATAAGTAATGGAAATAGGATAGTTTTAATCTTCATGAAGATAATTAGAATAATATTCATAAAATACAAGTGATCCCCGATAGAAATCTAGATTAAATGATTTTCTCAAAAAAAAATTGAATGAGACAATTAGGAATATATTAGAAATAATTGATGAAATGATGCTCGGCACAATAATTGATGAGATGATGCTTGGCACAATTGAAACTGATATCACAAAATTTTCAAAATCATTCTATGTAGACAAGATGAGTGTAACACTTCCCTGAGTTTGTAGTATACCATATCAATTAAGAAGAATGTATTCATTAGATGGGTGTACAACCTATCTTTTAACCTGCTCAATATAAGAAGAAAACAATATTAGGAAAAGTTATCAATTAAGAAGAATGTAATCATTAGATGGGTGTACAATCTATCTTTTAACTTGCTAATATAAGAAGAAAATCATATTAGGAAAAGTTACATGCTAATAAATGAGATCCCTTTCTTGAATAATTGACTTCTCGAAAATAAAATAAATCCAAAAAGAATAAACTTAAAGTAAACATTAAGAAAAACCACGCTAATCTAATCTATCATAATTCTATCCCATACTACACTGGCTGAAATATAAACTACGTGAAAGCATAATGCTATTTGCAACAAATTGAACAACTCAAAACCAATGTTATTTTCCTACGATAAAAAAATCCCTGCAAAATTTCTCATGGCTCAAGAAAACAAATAAACAAAAAAAACGAAAGGAAATTCTAACTGTACAAGACAAGAGTAATAAGCCGACAACTCTGAGGGAAAGACTAAAATTAACTTTATAGAATGCATATAAAATAAAATTCACAATTATTGTTTATGAACAAAGATGAAAATTCATCATTAAATAAAACTAACCAAAGTGTAGTTTGAAAATTCATTAATAAATAAATTAACCAAAGGGTAGTTGAAAATTTCCTTCTTATTTACAAACCTAAATTAAAAAAAATAATTAAGAATAAATAAAATTAACCAAAAGATAGTTGAGTGAATAAAATTTCCTTCTTATTTATAAATCTAAATTAAGAAAAAATATAAAAAAAAAGGGTAAAAAATTAACTTAATTCAAGAAGGTGTATTTTAGAAAGGAATATATAATATTTTAAAACTCAAAATTTATAATAATCAATTAAAAAAAAAAAAATTTCTTTCATCACATTCATGAAAGAATGAAATATTTTTATATTTATTTTGAAGGTAAGACAACCAAATATTCATATGAAACAAACTTATCTAATTCTTTATAATATCTAACAAATTACAATCTAATATATTTTCAAACAATCAAACTTTCAAAGAATTGATCACCAAGAAATTTAAGATTGTTAATTGTTCATGAAAAAGTGTGTTTGAGATATAAAATAAATGTGATAAAATATTCACATGAAACAAATCTATATGATTCTTTAAATTACAATCTAATATATTTTCAAACAATCAAACTTTTAAAGAATTGATCACCAAGAAATTTAAGATTGTTAATTGTTCATGAAAAAGTGTGTTTAGATATAAAATAAATGTGATAAAATGAATATGATTTTTGTCATTTCTGTGAAAGTAGATCGGATAGACTTAAACATATATGCACTTTCTCATATTAGAGTTGAGTTTATTGAATGTAGATTGCTCTATTTAAACCTAAACAAACAATTGAAAATATATCATGCATTAACATGAAATAATAGTAAGTCAGATAACTAACTTTGAGGTTATTGAGATTTTGGATACCAGTTAGTCGTAACCATCTTTGCTTGCATTGGATTGGGACTTTGACAATCAAGGAATCATCAACTCGAAGAAAATAAAGATGATTTTTGAAGGAGGAGGCTTAAATATTATTGCACCATTAGACCCTATGGAGGAAAGAAGATACATGGAGCTTTTGAGAAAATAAATTGATAACTTATATAATATGACAATATACATGGATTATTACATAATTCCCAATGCATATTGTGTACTTAGTTGGATAACCATTATCTTGTGTGCATTAGACTCAGAGGAAGGACTTGAACACTGGGAGCACCGGTTGCATGAAGTGTTGACCAGAAGGTGTGATCACATTACTCTTTTTTTGCGCTGGATCAAAATAGAGGTACATGATACGCCAAAGTTTGAGGGATTAAATGAGGTAATTTCTTTTGTCAATGAATTTGAGTTGCATATACCCGAAAAACAAAGGTTGTTAGCATGAGATGTCACACTGAGAGAAACTCCAGCGAGATGGTGGGAAACCCAGAAGGAAGGGATAAAAGATTGGCAACATTGTAAAAGGTTGATGCAGATCATGTTTGGAACAAAATACACAATGCACATGTATATGGGGATGAACGATCCGAAGGATCATTTTGCAAGATGTATTACAACTTGGAGGCATGTGTTGAAGTAGGAGTGAATGCACAAGTTCATACATACACTAGAGATAGTTCCCAGGAACTAGTATTTAGAGATATAAGTGCACAGAGGGACAACAAACTGGGAATATCTCACCCAAAACTTTAAGGTAAATTTTAATTTTGAAGCTAAGTCACCTTTAGTAGATGCAGCTTTACAATTCATTAGAAGAAATTTTTTTGTGGAAGAAGTTCAAATCAAAACATTACCCACATGGAGTGTGCAGAGAGAGTCTACGATAGTTCATGAACTATTAGAATGTTATCATGTTACCAAGGAAGACCAAGAAGGAGAAGACCCAAGAAATGTACATGTACCAAAGACTGAAGTGGAGTGAGACATAGTAGGTCCAACACTTGAATCTGACACATATGAATATATATTAAGAGTGCACAAAGTGAACATTGGAACAAAGGATAAATCAAAGTTTGCAAACATTGGTGATTATTGGAACGATGATACTGTGGAGAAGATTGTATACCTCTTGAGCGAGTATCAAAATCTCTTTCCAAAAACTATTTCATAGATTAAGGGAATAACTGGAGAATTGGGCGAGATGAAGATTCAATTAAAACCATATGCTAAGCCAGTAAGATAGATACCTTACAGATTGAATCCGAAGTACAACAAAGTGAAAGTAGAGCTTGTTAGAATGATAGAAGATGGTATAATTTAACCATTCAGTGATTCCTAATGGATAATTCGAATGGTGGTTAAAGATAATAAAATAGGGGGTATTAGAATTTGTGTAGACCTAAGGAATTTGAAGGATGCTTGTTTGCCTAACCCGATTTCGACCCCCTTTAGAGATGGAGTATTATAAAATGTAGGAGGGAAGGAGGCCTATGCGTTCACCAATAGATTTTCAAGATATCATCAGATAAATATTGCACCCGAAGACAGACATAAGAATACCATTGCAACAAAATGGGGAGGCTACCATTATACAATAATGTTGTTTGGACTAAATAATGCATATGTTTTGTTTTCTAGAGTAGTTGTCACAACATTTAAGGAGTTTATTCTTAAGCTCATTGAAATATAATTAGATGATTGGACTATATTTAGAATATTGAAATATCATGTAGAAACTCTAAGGTTAATGATTGATAGAAGTAGACAATACCAAATTTCATTAAATTTGAAGAAATGTATTGTCTATGTATTGTTTGGGATATTGTTAGGACATGTGGTATGAAAGAAGGGTTTGTTAGTAGATCCTACAAAGAGAGAAGTAATTGTTAATTTTACACTACCTAAATTAGTGGGATAGTTGAGAAAAACTTTGGGCCATACCAGATATTACAAGAAATTTATTAAAGTTTATGCACAGATTGCAACTCCAATGGAGAGGTTATTAAAGAAAGAAGCTAAGTTTCAGTGGAATGAATACTTCTAGAAGGGTCTGGATGTATTGAAATAAAAGGTAGTAACTACGTCCATTCTGTTGTTCCCATATTAGTAGAAGAGTTGCACATTCATGTAGACGCATCGTCGATAGCGCTTGTCACATTGTTAGCCAAGACAAGAGAGGGAGATATAGACAATGCAATTGTGTTTACTAACAAGAAGTTGTCGACCGTTGAGAAGAATTACACAACGACATAAAGGGAAGGCTTGGAAATGGTTTATGCCTTGCAGAAGGTCAGACATTATTTATTGGGGTCCCATTTCAAGATGTATACAGACCACTTTATGTTAAGATATCTAGTGAACAAATTAGTGTTGGGGGGGAGAATCTTATGATGGTTATTGTTGTTCCAAGAGTATGGTTTGAAAGTTATTGTGAAGCCAGGGAAACTAAACCCAGATCCATACAACATGAGTGGCCCCATACAACATGAAAGTAGAAGAAAAGAAGAATCTAGTGGTTAAATCAACAGATTATCAGTTGATCATAGGAAATTTATACAAGTTGGGCATAGATGCAATACTGCGATGATAGTACTAGAACACAAAATAACAATGATCCTCACAGAGGCGCATGGTGGAATTGCAGGAGGACACTATGCAGGAAAGGAGACTATGCGACATATCCTATGTGCAAGGCTATGGTGGCCTACCCCCCACAAGGATGCTAAGGAGTATTATCAAAGGTGCAACATTTTCTAGAAAGTAGGAAGATCGTCATGAAGGGATGAGATGTTTGTGAATCCACATGTTACCTTGCAAGCATTTGAAAAATGGGAATTGGATTTTGTCGGACCAATTAATCCACCAGCTTGGAGAATAGGGACCCGATACATAATTACCGCGACAAAATACTTCACAAGATGGGCAGAGAGAAAACCAGTTATAGATTGTAGTGCAGAGACAATTGCACGCTTATTGTTTTAGAAAAATATAGTGACAAGGTTTGGGTGTCATAAAGTAATTATGAGTGATCAACGAACTTACTTTTTGAACAAGATAATTGCAGCATTGACAAAAGAGTTCTAGATATAACATCGAAAGAACACTCCATATTTCTCGCAAGCTAATGGAATTGTAGAGGCCTTCAGTAAGATATTGCAGAATGCATTGGCCAAGGTGTGGAATGTAGGAAGGGATGACTAGGACTTAAGAATACCTGCAGTGCTATGGGCGTATAGAACTACATGCAATAAATTGACAGGATAAACACCCTTTAGATTAGCATATGGACAAGAGGCAGTAATGCCCATGGAGTTTCTTGTATTGATTTTGTGCATTGTTGCGATGACAAACCTTACAGAGTCCGACGTAGTAGAATAAAGACTATCACAATTACTAGTGTTAGAACAAGACCGATTTATTGTAGGGTTTCATCAATAACTACAAAAAGCACAAGAAAAGGCATTGCATGATAGACACATAAAACGAAAAAAGTTTCAGAGAGGTGATCTAGTACTACTATATGAAAGTAAGTTCTTACATCACCCATGAAATTTCACAACGCACTAGCTAGGGCCATATGTGATCATATATGTGACTGCAGAAATGTTGTTCAATTAGAATAGTTGGATGGACAATTCATGGAAGGAATAGTGAATGGAAGTTGGTTGAAACAGCACAGGGATGACCATCCCATCCTTCTGCGCAATAGAGGAGTTGCACATATTAACTTGTATCATAGTGTATTATTAGAAGAAAAGATAGAAAAAGAAAGAAAAAGCAAGTAAAAAAGGAAAAAGTACGAAAAAGGTTCACGAAAGGAGTCGAAGGTTGCGAAGACCAACAAGTTTAGATTAGCAAGGAGGAAAAGCATAAAACTGTCACAGATGAGAGAAAACTAAGGAGAAGGACGCACTAACAAAGGAAGCCAGATTGCGCAGAAGGAAGAAATAGAGCAGAGAGATGGGATTGTCGAGATGACAGCTAAGAGAATTTAAGAAACTCCATAAAAAATTAATCTTATTTGACGGGGAAAATGCTCGATAAACATTTGGTCTATCAAATTCCAATTTTAAGTAATAGTTTATATTTTTTTAAATATGTTTGTTTTATTAAATTAAATTGATAAAAGTATAAAATGTTAAATTGTCCATTATTTTGGAGTTTACTTTTGAAGGACACATTTTTACGCTACGGAGGATTCTCAAGGGAGCGACATCTTACTTTTGAAGGACACATTTTTTCGCTACGGAGGATTCTCAAGGGAGCGACATCTCTATACAGTTTTTGTTTTTGATATTTCTCTTTTATTGTCACTTGTCTTACAAAATCACTCTTCGGTTGTTTTTTTCAACTTGTCTTTTAATATAGTGTTTGTTTTTTTCCACCTGTTTTTTAATATAGCTCTGTATGGTATCATCTCGGAATTTGACACGGAAATAGCTATAGTAGAGTTGATGTTTGACAACAGATGACATTTCATTTGTTGTTCATGATTTCATTACCTTACGAATGGGGCGTCGAATCTCAAAACATGATAGCTATAGTAGAGTTGATGTTTGACAACAGATGACATTTCATTTGTTGTTCATGATTTCATTACCTTACAAATGGGGAGTCGAATCTCAAAACATGATCAACTAGGAACATGAATTAGGTCATCTTTATTTCCTTCTCCTTTCAGAAACATCACTCCTTTTCTCCTTTAGAGATGGCTACATTTAGGTTTAAGATTAATTTAACCCTTTAGAATTTAACTTCAAATTGGAGAAGCCTTCTCACAACGCTTTCCATGTTCGGTGATTTGTGTTAAGTTTTGGTCAAGGTAGAATTAACCTATGTTACTATTAGAGGAGATAAGTCAAATGATGAAATTAATAATGTGAAAGAATACGTAGAGGTGTCTAGATAATTTAAATGATGAGATTAAGCATGTAAAAGAAAAAGTAAAGGTGTATGATATTGTATTGTGGTATTGCATGAGTATTTGTCCTATAAAGATATACAAAAATGAATTAAATTCTATAAACATTAGTCATATTCAACACATTGTAAAGTTGTTGAAGTCTTTTTATGTATTTAAGGGTTATGGTCAAAATGCTAATAGCTAACCCACTTTGTCCTATGAAACTTTGACACATTAACTAAGAGTTATCAAATTTAATTGTTTAATTTAATAAATAAAGCTAAATATTATTTTTGGGATTAAGAAATGGGATTGAAGAAATGGGATTGAAGCCAACGAAATGAATCGCATAGCATCAATCATCACTCTCGGGGCAACCAGGACTTCCCAGGTGGTCACCCATCCCAAGACGCCTCTAGCTCAAGCGCGCTTAACTGTGGAGTTTTCCCCACAATCAAGACCACTTAGCTTGCTACCCCATTTGCAAAACCTTAGCAAGTATTGTGCCTTATGAACTACCCAGTTAGAGCTCCCTTGACTCTTATTATTT
>JASDQU010099883.1:89501-104059 GCA_032191745.1 Picea mariana | reverse complement strand
AATTCAGAACTTCAGTTCACTTCAGCAATCATAGATAGAATGATTTCTTTACTACAACACTAAATGCTTTTGGAATTGAGCATATACAGTGCGCGGCTATCTTTGAAACAAAAGACTTCCCTGGGTTGATAATTTATGTTTCACTTAGTTGTTTAAAATTAATTAAGCAATTATAGTGACCAACAATCATGGATGAAGAGGCTAGGTGGAAATCTTCAAATGGATCTCTCCTACGCTACTATCCCTGTTTTTGGAGGGGTGAACAGAAGGCTATATAGGGAATCTCAGTTGGCATATGTAATAAGTGACGAGAAAAATCCATCCAATCATCCTATATATTCTGTCAACAGAGGTATGGGATCTTGTATTTTGCAAATTGATGATTCATTACCAGATTCATTGCTACTCAGAAAGCCCATATTTCAGCCCACAGAAACAGTAGAAGATGATATTTGGACCATGTTCTTTGACGGTGCTTGCACTAAAGAATCATCAAGAGCAGGAGTGGTATTGATTTCCCCTTCTAAAAAAACTTCTCATTTGTCCTTTAAACTTGATTTTAAAGTGACTAATAATATTGTTGAGTATGAGGCACTACTTCTGGGGCTAAATGCAGCCAAAGAAATGGATATTAAAAAATTGTAGGTGTTTGGAGATGCAGATTTGATTATTCAGCTGGTGAATAAGTCCTTTCAAGCAAAGCATGTCACGCTGAAAGCATACAGAGATTAAGTGTTGAAGGCAATTCATGATTTTACAGATTTTAAAATTTCATATGTACCTAGAGCAATCAATGAGTTGGATGATTCATTAGTTGTGTCGGCCTATGCATTTATACCCCCTCTGCCTCATAAATTGACTTACGAAATTCAAGTTAAATATAGGCCCTCTCTCCCTAATAATGTAAAATTTTGGAAGGTTTTTGAAGACGACGTTGAACTCACTATATTTCTTCCAGTGATAGATGAGTTTACAGATCTGCAGATCGATCAGGAGAATGAACATGACAATGAAATTGAGAAGCCAAAATTCAGACTGAAAAGCCTCACATTTGACTGAAAAACAAAGGGCTGATTATGGAGAATTTCTAAAGGAGTTTGCTGACATCTTCGCTTGGCAATATGATGTTGAAAAATTTTGACACAGAGGTAATTCAGCATAAGATTCCATTGAATAAAGACACCAAACCATTCAGGTAGAAGCTTAGATCCTTCAATCCTCTGTTGCTGCCTACAATGGAAAGGGAAATTAAAAAACTATTGGACACCCGCATCATCATTGCTCTCAGATATTCAGAATGGATTTCGAATCTCGTACTGGTCAGGAACAAGAATGGGGAGATCAAACTCTGCGTCGACTTCAGAAATTTGAATAAGTTCTCTAGGAAGAACAACTACCCTCTGCCCAAAATGGAGCATATTTTGCAGAAGGTGTCAGGATCAAAGGTGATGTCTTTTATTGATGGTTTTTTCGGATACAACCAGATTGATGTCCATCCGAACAATAAAGAAAAGACTGCCTTTACTACTCCATGGGGGATGTTTATGTTTGAGAATATGCCCTTTGGATTGATGAATGTGGGAGAGACATTCCAAAGGGAGATGGACATTGCTTTCATTGGAGAGAAAGATAAATTTGTCCTGATATATCTCGATGATATCACTGTTTTCTCAAGAAGCCATGAACTTCATTTGCAGCACTTAAAAAGGACATTTCTAAAATGTCGAAGGTATGGCATTTCACTTAATCCAAAAGATCAAATTTTACACTTAAGGAAGGGAAATTACTTTGGCATATTGTTTCAGCTGATGGGGTGAAAATCGACCCAAAAAGGGTAGAAGCAATTAAAAATCTGTCTCTTCCTAGATCAAAGAAGGACATTCAGTCTTTCCTTGTGACTATAAAATTTATCAGAAGGTTTATAGTAAACTTTGTAGAACTCACAAAGCATATTACTACTATGTTAAGAAAGGACTCCGAGGTAAAATGGACTAAAGTAGCCAAACACTCATTCAATGCCATCAAGGAAGCCATCACAACAGCTCCTGTTTTGATCAGCCCTGATTTCTCCAATGTATTTTACATTTTTTCATTTGCTTCAAGTGATACAATCGCAACAGTACTCTTGCAGAAAAATGCCGATGATCTGGAGCATCCGGTTGCCTTCTTCAGTAAGGTCTTGAGGGACTCAGAGGTAAAGTATGAATTGTTAAAGAAACAAGCATATGCACTTATCAAGTCATTGAAATCTTTTAGATTTTACATCCTTCAAGGAAAGGTAATAGCTTTTGTTCCCTCCAGTTCAGTTAAAGATGTGCTTATACAACCTGACATAGATGGAAAAATGAGTAAGTGGATAGCAAAGTTGATTCAATTTGATGTTGAAATTAAACCAGCAATACTTGTGAAGGGTCAGGGCCTTGCCAAACTTCTGGCAGAAGAAAATTGCAGGTTGCTCAAAATAAATTTGGTAAGTATTAATGCAGATAACGTTCAGTCTTCAGAGGATAAAGAAGGTGAAGAAATGAAAGTCTCAGCTCACCTAGCTGATTTCAAATGGTACAGTCACATTATTTATTTTTTGCAAAATTTATCAGTACCATCAAATTTGACAAAAACACAAGGAAGGGCTTTGAAGCTCAAAGCCATAAATTTCTGCATCAATGGCAACTTATTGTTCTAGAAAAATCCAATAGGTTTATTGTTGAGGTGCATAAACCAAGAAGAAGCAACTAAGGTCATGATTGAATTCCATAATAGTGAATGTGGGGGACATCACTATTGGAAAACCACTGCACATAAAATCTTTAGATCTGGTTACTACTGGGCATCCTTATTTTCCGATGTGTGTGAGTTTGTGAGAACATGTGACAAGTGTCAAATATTTGAAGGCAAACAACAACTGAAGTCTCTTCCCCTCAAACCTATAGTGGTCACAGGGCCTTTCTAGCAATGGGGCCTAGACTTCATAGGTGAAATGCGCCCACCTTCTAGTGGTCAACACCAGTGGATCCTTGTTGCCACTGATTACTTTACAAAGTGGATTGAGGCTATTCCCACCCAGAACACCAATCATACTGTCATCATAAATTTTCTGCAAGAAAACATATTTGCCAGATTTGGCTGCCCTAAAAGAATAGTCACTGATAATGCTGTTGCATTCAAAGATAAACACTTGGTGAAATTATGTGAAGAGCTGGGAATCCAACTGGTACATTCCACTGCTTACTATCCGCAAGGGAATGGCCTAGTTGAGTCATCAAATAAGAGTTTAGTCAGGATTATAAAGAAGCTGCTTGAACAAAATTCTAGAGGCTAGGATTCCAAGCTGAAGTTTTCTTTGTGGGCTGATAGGGTTACATGTAAGAAATCAATTGGTACATCTCCTTTCAAGTTGGTATATGGTACTGAAGCCATATTTCCTGTTCAACTTGCACTGCCGGTTGCAAAATTTTTACAAGAAAACAATTCTGAACCAAGTGATTTGACTCAGAGAATTCATATTTGGTAGAGCTACAGCAAGATAGAGAGCAGCTTTTGGAAAAAAGAGAATTACATCAAGAAAAAATCAAGGAGATCTTCGACAGGAAAGTCAAATCAAATGTCTTCAAAACAGGGGAATTATTCTTAAAGTGGGATGCAGCAAGGAAAGAGAAGGGGAAACATGGAAAATTTGAGGCTCTTTGGACAGGTCCTTTCATCATAATAGCGGTGCAGCAGAACAATACCTTTGTTCTCCAAAATATTTCAGGCGAGGAAGTAGCAGCCGGCCCTTTCAACGGGCGTTTTCTAAAGACCTATTTTTCATAAGGATTTTTCTTAAAATCCCTGTTCTACTTGTACATATTCTTTTTCAGTTCTGTTTTTTTTGTTTCTGTCACTTGAATAACTCCATGCCCAATGGTACTAGAAAAAATATTTTTCAGATTTTGTTTTTAATTTTGTAATAAAGGCTACTGAGTCTAGCTAGGTTCTTGGGCACCTCACAGGGAGATGGCCATCCCAGTTGGAGACAAATGTTAGCTCCCAAAGTGAATCAGTCACTTTGGTTCCATTTTTGGTTGATAGCATGGCTATTAGTAGTTTTCTCCAAATTTGTCTTAATTTTTCTAGTAGCAAGACTTAGGTTTTAATTTTTGTCTTAGAAATAAGATGACACATAAAGGTCTTCTCTTTGAAATTTTCACAAAATGCTTTCAACAGCTAACGTGTGTTTTAAAGATGATGGTTAGCTGGTGAAAGTGGTGATTTTCAATAGCTAAGGAGCATTTCTTAGGGGTCATTAGCTGGTGAAAGCGGCAATTTTCAACAGCCGAGGAGTGATTCTCATGGGCCATTAGCTGGTGAAAGCGAGGATCATGTGTGTTTTATCAACATTTTAAAAAATCAAATGATGACATGCTCAGCCCACATCATGAAATCAATTATGATGCGCTGGTGAAAGTGGATAATGATGGAGACTCGGGTTTGCACGTCTAAATCGGATTGCAAAACAAATCTCGTTCAGTAATGCATGCTTCACCATCATGGTGTCATAAATGGAGAATTTGAATCCATCATCGCAGGTACAGAAGTAGTACTACTTGGATGCTGACATCAAACCGGCTCATCGCTTCCCCAACACGCATCACCCACAAATATATGCTAAGTTTTTAATGCTAAAAGACAGATCCGAGTGTTTTCACCAATGCAAGACCTCGGCCCAAACAACAGATTGCATTGTTTGGTGTGCAGAATCGTTTGGGGTTTTGAATCGCAAATGGAAAGGAGACGTAGTGGCTCGTTATTGAGAAAATAATTGGACAGTCTATCCTTCCTACAGGCGCACCCAGAAGTGAAAAAACATTTCTTAAATGCAGGTTGTATGGAGTATGTCGAAAGTCTATAGAATGGTTGTCACCAATAAACAACAAAGGCGTCTACTAAAAAATTTGATGGAAATAAATCCTGTGTTGGGTCCTTGGAGATCATTGTGGGTGAAGCTACCATCGCTGCAGCGACTACGTTACCAAGATCGAGCCAGAGTTGTTTCAAAACGACTGCCACCAAAAAATTAAATTTCAGAGCATATTTGAAGGAAGAATTCAAACATAATGCATGGAAGAAGAGCATGCCAGTTTCCCATTTAGAAGATGAGTGGCAGAATTTGTTTAAGGGCATCCAACTCTACATAACTTCAGAAGGCAGGTATGGCAAACTGATGTTCTATCATTTCAAGCTCTTAGACCATTTCACAGGTAAAACTCTCCTAAATCTACCTTTCTTCTTGCACAATAACTTAACTAAAGTCTGTAAAAAGATTAGAGCTGAAACTCTAAGCATGAAGAACACTCTTTGCCACTTTGGCCTTATTAAATTGATAATTCTGGAGGAGCTAAGACAGAAGGGAAGGACCTGGCAACATTTTCTTTTTTGGGAGGGCTTTGAAACTCAAACTCGGCCCATGAATGAACAGGGGAAAGCTGGAAAGAGGCAATCGACTCCTCAAAGCAGCTCGAGGAAGAGGAGAACCCTTCCAGGGCCTCCAGAAGATAGAATATCTGGTGTAAAATCTCACAGGTCAAAGAAAAAATTTAATTTTGAAACTACTACAGAGCAGCCTACAGAAAGGAGAACAAACATTTTAAACCTGCCATACACAGAATCAGAACCAGAGCAAGAAGATGAGAGCCCTACCATCAAAAGTCCTAAACATTCCATTGAGTTTGCACATAATTGTGAGACCTTTACTCACACCGAGGAAGGGGAAACTTCAAAGAGCACTAAGTCGAAGAAAACACGGAAAATTAAGCAACTCAAAGAAGTGATCGCTCAGTAGGAGGTCTTACAGAGAGTAATAAAAGAAATATACAAGAAGTTGTCTGATAATTTTGCAGAAACAAATGTTGCATTTGAAAAGTTGTCTCGTGAAAGTGTTAAGGAAAAGAATAGGAAACAGAAAATCACCAAAGACTATAACAGTCTATGGTGGCTAGCAAAGCGCCTTAAAAGGAAAATCAAAAAATTGAAGCAAAAGAAAAAGTCACACCCAGATTTGCAAGTGCTTGCTCAAGTTGTTATGAACATGCAAGGGGATAAAGCAGAGACACATTGAGTTTTTTTTATGAAATCACAGTTTTGGAGGCGAAAGTTCATTTTGGGCTAAGGCAGAGCTTTCATGAGTGCACAACGCAATTTTACAACCAGTTAGCTGGTGAAAGGCAGCGCTTTCACCAACTAACCACAGAATCATAAGGTGAGTTATCTGGTGAAAGCAGGAAAAGCATTTTTGAAAGCTATGGACGGAGCAGGTCATTTTTCATAGGTTTTATAGAGGTTCGAGAGTATTAAAGGGTTAACAACTTGATCGAAAAATACTCTGCATCAGAGATTCATGGGAGTTTTTGAGAACCACATGCTAAACTGATCTCCTAAAGTATCGACTATGAACAACTGAAGAAATCTAGCTGCTAAGACAGGTGCGTCTGCCATGTTTCATGACACCACAGATTCTATAAGATGAAGAATATAGATGTCAAATTTTGAGATTGAAGACAATTCAAATGCTAGTCTAGTCATTAAGTCTTTGTTATCAAGTTGTTTAGTTAGATTTGAATTGCTATTTTTAGATATAGATCCAAGTTTTTAGGATCTTAAAAACTGATTGTAAAAGGCTATAAATGCCTATCTTTTCTAAGAGACAGGGATTCAAACTGGGATATATTTTGTACTACTGTATAGACTCTTATTGAAAGAAATAAAGTTCAGTTTCCTTTCGTTTTCAATATCAGAAATATCCATCTTTCCTTTTCTGTACTTTGTTTCAGTTTATTTTAGCTTATGAAGAATGTTATCTCTTTATTGAGCTCATAGACTTGAAGTAAAGGATTTCTTTCTATCTTGCATTAAGCCCTACATTCAGTTGTATTTGGCAATCAAGAATAGTGTTCTTCAACCTCTCCTTTCAATTGACTTGATATAATTATTGTTTCCTGAAAGAACTGTTTCTTTAGATGTATGATGAGTTGTCTATTACACTGATCATTAAAAACCCCATTGTTCCAAGCATATCTACACATTATTTTTAAGTTACCAAGCATCCTTAGCCTACAACCCTAAGGAGTTTCTTGGAGTGATAATAGGACCTTTGGTAGAAGATAGGGATGACTCTTCTCCTCCCTTTTACACATCATTGAATATTCATGATAAAGTTTTTCACAATGACTTGATGGACTCAGGTGCATCTCATAACTTTATGCCTAAAACTGTCATGGACTAGCTAGGTCTAGAAATTACTTAAACCTATCATGACCTATACTCCATTGAATCCAGGAAAGTGAAATGCCTTGGAGTGATTAAAGACCTAGTTGTTACTCTGTTTCAACTTCCCATGAAGAGTGTGGTCATGGATATTGTAGTGGTTGATGCCCCCCATAATTTTGGGATGTTGTTGTCATGATCATGGAATAAGAGACTAGGGGGAACATTGCAGATGGATATTTCATATGCCACTATTCTTGTGTTTAGAGGAGAGCACATAAGGATTTACAGGGAAGCACAAATAACTTACATCATCAGTGATGAATCTAATCCTACAAACCATCCAATTTATGTAGTTAACATTGATATGGGATCAATTATTCTACAACTCATTGATGTTCCTCAGTCACCCATTGAAATAAAAAACAATCTATTAAAACATGTGAGACAGCTCCTCAAGATTCCCCAGTTTGGAAGATTCTTTTTTATGGGGCCTCTTCTAAAGAAAGTGCTGGTGCTAGAGTGGTTTTTATTTCCCTAGCTCAAGAAATCATATCCCTGTCTTATAAACTAGAGTTTGAAACCACACATAATGTTGCAGAGTATGAGTCTCTTGTTTTGGATTTGAGGGCTGCTAAAGATACGAATATTGAGGAGTTGGCAGTTTTTAGAGATGCTGAACTAATTGTGTGTCAGGTTAAAAATGTGTATCAAGAAAAACATCCCATATTGAGAACTTACATAAATGAAGTTTGGGATCTTATTGAATTTTTATTCTTATCTTTTAACATCTCTTTTGTTCCAAGGGAAGAGAATGCTATGGTAGATTCTTTAGTTGTTTCTGCTAGTAACTTTAAGATCCCTTTGCCCCCTAAGCTCAAGTATGATTTGGAAGTGAAGTATAGACCCTCTATACCTAACAATGTCAAACATTGGAAGGTATTTGAGTATGATCTTGAGATTAAGAGATTTCTGGAAACAGTGGGAGAGTTTTCTTCTCTTAACATTGACCAAGATCAAGATGTTATAAAAATCCCTCATGCTGATATTTTCCTCAACAAAATTGTAGACCACAAGATTGTCCAATTGTCCAATAACCATATTACCAAAGGATTGGTCCCTTTGGAGATATTATTTGACAAAAATGATGTGGTTGTGAAGGTTAAAGGTTCACATGAAGAAGTTGATGTGACAGAATGAAATTTAGGTATAGAGGAAAATCCCAAGTATGTCAAGTTGTCTAGCAATTTATCAAAGGAACAAAGGTCTGAGTATGTGAAGTTATTAAAGGATTTTTCTGATGTATTTTCTTGGAAATATGAGGATATACAAACTTATGATGCAAGCATCATTGAACATAAAATTCCTTTGAAAGATGAGACCAAGCCATTTAGGTAGAAACTAAGATAGATAAATCCCATGTTGTTTCCTATTATGGAAAAGGAAGTCAAGAAGTTTCTTGATGCTAATATCATCATAACTTTAAGGTACTCTGAGTGGGTGGCCATCCTAGTCCCTGTGAGGAAAAATAATGGTGAAATTAGACTTTGTGTTGATTTCATAAATTTAAACAAGAGTTTCAAGAAAGATAATTATCCCTTGCCTAAGATGGAACATATTTTGCAGAGGGTGACTGGTTCAACAAGGATTCCCATGATTGATGGCTTATTAGGATACAATCAAATCTCTATTCTACCTGAAGATAGAGAGAAAACAACTTTCACTACTCCTTGGGGCACATTTATGTTTGCTAAAATGCCCTTTGGTCTAATGAATGTGGGAGCAACCTTCCAAAAAAAAATGGATATTGCCTTCATTAGGGAAAAGGAATAAATTGTGGTCATCTATCTAGATGATATTACAATGTTCTCAAAGTCTCATAAGTAACATTATCATCATTTGAAGAAGGTTTTCCTGAAATGTAGAAAGTTTGGGCTGTCTCTCAATCCTAAGAAGTCTTTGTTTTCTATGAAAGACGTTGTTGGGACACATTGTCTCAACATAAGGGGTAAGGATTGATCCAAGTAGAGTAGAGGCCATCAATACTATGTCTCTTAATAGTTCCAAGAAGGAGATCCAATATTTCTTGGGTAAAATAATTTTTTTGAGAAGATTCATCTCTAACTTTGCTGAATTGGTTAAGTTTATCACATCTATGCTTAGAAAGTTAAATGAGGTGAAATTGATAGTTGAAGCTCAAAATTATTTTGATCAAATCAAACAAGCATTGACCGAGGCACCTTTTCTCATCATCCCTGATTATTCAAAGGATTTTCTAATATTTTCTTTTGCCTCACATGACACATTGGTTGTTTTCCTTGTTCAAAAAAACATAGATGGGATGGAGCAGTCCATTTCCTTTTTCAGCAGGGCATTAAGGGATGCATAGGTGAGGTATGATATTATGGAAAAATAGGCTTGTGATTTGGTTATATCCCTTAAATCCTTCAAGGTATATATTATACATTCTGGTATTATTGCCTATGTCCCATCAGCTTCTGTGAAGGAAATACTAATCCATCCTGACATAGATGGAAAGAGGAGCAAGTGGATTGCCAAAATTATGGAGTTTGACCTTGAAATCAAGACTACTAAGTTGATGAAAGGGAAAGGTTTAGCTAGATTTCTGGCTGGATCAAATTGCAAAGCACTGGGGGTTAATTTCATGAACCTAAAATATGAAAGCCAACAAATTGATATCCCTGATAATAGCTCACATATCAGTCCAAAGTTGGAAGAAAGCACCTGGTACAAAGACATTATTCATTTCTTGCAAAAGTTGCAGCATCCTAATGGTTTTGAGAAGATCAAGGTGAGAGATTTGAAACTAAAAGCAATAAAATATTGTCTCATTGATCACATATTGTATTGGAAAGATCCTGGAGGGGTTCTCTTGAGATGCCTATATCCAAAGAAGGCTCAAAAGACTATGCCTGATTTTCATGACATCTTGTGTGGTGGTCATCATTTTTGGAGGACCATTGCATATAAGATTCTCAGAGATGGGTATTTTTGGCCTAGCCTTTTTACTGATGTTTGTGAAAAGATTAGGGCCTGTGATAAATGTCAGAAATTTTTAGGAAAACAACAACTGAAATATTTTCCTCTGAAGCCTGTAGTGGTTTATGGTCCTTTCCAACAATGGGGACTTGACTTCATTGCAAAAATTTATCCAGCTTAAAGTGGTCAACATCGATGGATTTTGAATGCAACTAACTATTTCACCAAGTGGATAGAAGCCATTCATAAAAGGAGATGGCACACACAAGGTAATTATTGGTTTTCTTGAAGATATTATGTCAAGGTTTGGTTTCCCAAGAAAGATTGTTACTGATAATGCTGCATCCTTCAAAGTTGAACCATTAGTGAAATTTTATGAGAAGTATGGGATTCAACTAGTTCATTCTACCCCTTATTACCCCCAAGGCAATGGTTTAGCAGATTCTTTGAACAAGATCCTTGTAAATATTATTAAGAAGTTACCGGAGGACAACACGAAATCATGGGACTCAAAGCTGAAATTTTCCCTATGGAAAGATAGAGTCAATAAAAAGATATCACTTGGTATTTCCTAGTTCATCTTGTTTATGGGATTGAGGCTATTTTTCCTACTCATCTTGCCATGCCTATGGAAAATTTCCTTCAGGACTAACAAGGAGAACCAGATGATATTGTCAGAAGGATGCATCAACTAGTAGAAGTACAACAAACTAGGGAGCAACTCCTTGATAAAGCACAAAGCCATCAATAGAAGATCAAACAAGATTTTGACAAGTAGGTAAACAAATAAGATTTCCATCTGGGAGATCTGGTGCTTAAGTGGGATGCACAAAGGCAAGACAAAGAAAAACAAGGTAAATTCAAAGCCTTGTGGATTGGTCCTTTCAATATTTCTCATGTTTTTCAAAACAACACTTATAAATTGCAAAACTTGGAAGACTTTGAAATTTCTGGTGGCCCAGTTAATGGGAACTTTATGAAAGAAGTATTTTTCTTAAATCCATGAATGGATTTCCCTTTCATTGTAAATATCATTTTTTTTTGTTTCTTTTAATAAAATGACCCCAAAGCCCTATGTTAAGGCACTAAAACTACTTGTTCTTGGCAGCTCATAGGGAGCATCCCATCCCCTATGGAGCCAATCTTATCACATAGAATTACTTGGGTAAAAAAGTATTTAGGTTTTTTATCTTGAGTCATTAGTGTTGTTTTAATTGTTTGGCTTTGTCTTTTTCCTATAGTCATTTTTGGGTTTTGACACAAATAAACTAAAGAGTAGTGTTGAGGTTGGTCTATAATACTTGGATTACATCTTGATCATCATGATAAGTTGGACAAGCCATCATATTTAGTATATTTTATGCCTCCACTACCACGCTAACATGTCCCCTCTTCCATCATGTACGCAGACCCCTCCATTTTGTCCCTTTACCCATTAGAATGTCAAATCATGGCTTGATTTGTACATTGCCAACTCATCAGAGAGTTCACAACACATCCAAAGTACATTATGCATTCATTACCATCATTGCACTCATGAGTCTTGGTAGAAAAGATCTCCTTGTTTTCAACACTTATATTTTTAAAATATAACCCAAGGATTTCATCATAAAAGCTTCTAACTGTTTTCTCCAAGTTTTAAAATAACTTCTAGCTCGACACTGCAAACACTAGTTCTTTTAGACAGGCACTACAGAAATTGTTGCAAACTGGCTTGAGAAAGTGAGTTGGAGGTTGGACCATCTGCAAACAGACTTGTTCAAGCTCAAGGATATCAGTCTTCAAGTCATAGCCACTAGATGGTCCATGAGTGTTTTATATGACAAGAAAGGATTCATTTTCTTATTTCTTCTCTTGGGCATTGTAAATTGGTGATCTGCACTGCAAACTTTCCCACTTTCCTTGTTAACACATTTCCCATCCCAAGAAATTGCATGATCTCTGAGCCTTATTTATCAAATCTTTAAACACAACTTTGTTTCAAGCTACCTTTCATATCTCATATCCAACCGATTTCGCATACTTAAATTAGTGTTGCAAACCCCATGTTCTGGCACTGCAAACTCTGTGCAACAACTCGGCACTATGAATCCCCTATCCTAGAAGATTTCACACAACCCTTTTCCATCAGATTCTCAGTTTTAATTTTAATTCTATCTAGTCTAATATTCAAAAGTTGTTTTCTTCTGAAGTCATTGTGAATTTTTGCAAGAGGATAATGAAATGATGAACAAGACCTTTTTAAAGCAAGTTGTTTCCTTATACATTCATGATTCTATGTAGTCTCTTCCTTCATCTCCCTGACTGTAAGAAATATTTTCTTATTTTTGGAGGTCAAATAGGGCGATAAACATATTAATCCTTATACAGAGCTAGTCCTTTGAGAAAGATCATCCGTAAAAACCCGAGTCCTCTATTTTCCCTCTTGCATCATTAAAATTGGTGGTAAAAGTTTCTTCATATGAAATCAATGGATACTCCACAACAAAAGAAGGCTCACAAGGGAGGGAGCATTGTGAGGACTGAACCCTATGAAATGTAGTTGTTTGCTTCTAAACCCCTGATCAGGGAAGTCTTCCAAAGAGTGGGATGTTTTAGTTTCTAGTAGAAGATGCAGAGGGGGAACCCTGAGGTGGCTAGGTAATTTTATTTGAATTTTGATGGAACCAAAATGAAAGTTGGGACACCTGAACTTGAGGTATCTAAAGTGACCATATCAACAACTACTGAAATACCTAATACTGGTGAAAGGTGGTTTAAATCCATGAGTCTAAATGCAACCTTCTCCAAAGAATTCCTTAAGACAGAATATCAAGGACATAATCTATCAAAAGGAGTTCCCAAGAATCACATGATTGAAGGTTTTGATAAGATTATAAGGGTAATCCAAATATATTTTACCTGTCAAGGAAGATTCAACATGATTTATTAGTACCACATAAGACTTCTGCTACACTTCACAGGAAAATATCTTATGAATCTTCCTTTCTATTTGTCTAGGAGTATTGGAAAAATGGATGATAGAGTACAGGCTAAGTCCAAGGCAGTTGATACAAGTGTTTTTCATTTAGGGATGATTAAAATTCTTGTGATGGAGGAATTAAAGAAGAAAAAAATTGTCCGGGAGAAATTCATTGCCTCTTCAAACTTTCAATTGAATGTTGCTCCTACTTCACAATCCAAGGTACAAATCCCTCTTCAGAATGATAGTACTGTACACATAGAGACCAACAAGAAAAGGAAGAGAAAAGGCATTGTTAAAAATGATGAAAAAACTAAGGAACATGAAGGAGAAGTGGGATGCTATTACTCTCCACAAAGGGAGGTCTCACCCAAACTAGTTCCAGAGTAAGAAAAAACTCCATCAACTAAAGCTAGAGGCTCAAAAGGAAGGAGGTTAATTTTCCCTTCACCATCTATTGTAGTTAAATATAAGGTTAGAAGACCTTTCACTAGATAATCAACAAAGAAGGAAAGTATTTAAAAAGAAGACATAATGGAAGCTACCATCAACAGAAAAGATAAAGGTAAAATTGTACCTATTGAGGAGCACATTTTGGTTATAGACATAACCACTCCTCCAGAGAACCCTACCTTTAAAAGGCTGAACAAACAAATTAAAGACGCCATAACTAAAATTTCTATTTTGAAAGGAGAAGGGTTGGTTGAAAGTAAAAGTTGAATGATGTTTTCATTTAAATTTCTGTGGTGAAAATTAAGTTCAGAATTAGTCGGAAAATCCACAGTGTTGATGACATCTTGTCGTCGACGTTTCGGATCCATAGCAGGATCCATCATCAGGACAAAAATGTCTGGGAAAAATAGTAAGAGAAGAGCCTTTATTAAATAGTGATGAGGCGGGTGAAGGAGATACGCTTAGCTGAGTGAAACCCTAGTTTTAGGAGAAAAATTAGGGTTGACCAGAGGTTTTGGTAGAATTAATAATAATTTTAAGTTGATTAAGGGCTAGATTAAGGTTAAAAAGTGAAGAAACCCTAGAATTGAGGGAGTTCATAAAATCTTAAGTTAATGTTAGTCTTTGTCAAAGAGGTAACACCTAGGTTTGAGGGAAATAATATTAGTCTTAAGTTGGTTTAATTATAAGCTTAGTTTTAGGTTTAAATTATTAATAATTAAGTAAGAATCATAAAAAAGCTAGAATTAGGTTCAAAATTATTAAGGTTAAACTTATTATTTTATGTTAAAAAGGCTAAAAATAGGGTTGACTGAAAAGTTGACCATAGGTTTTAGTAAAAGTAAAATTAATTTTAAGTTGGTTAAATTAATGAAGAAACCCTAGTCTTGAGGGAGAATATTAA
>JASDQU010099883.1:74837-89451 GCA_032191745.1 Picea mariana | reverse complement strand
TTAATAATTAAGTAAGGTTCATAAAAATGCTAGAATTAGGTTCAAAATTATTAAGGTTAAACTTATTATTTTATGTTAAAAAGGCTAAAAATAGGGTTGACTGAAAAGTTGACCATAGGTTTTAGTAAAAGTAATATTAATTTTAAGTTGGTTAAATTAATGAAGAAACCCTAGTTTTGAGGGAGAATATTAATAAAAATTTAAAAAAAGGGTTAAAATAAAGAGGTACAATAGGTTTGAGGAAAAATAGTGTTAGTAATATTAAACTCAAGCTGGTTTAATTAAAGACTAATTTTGGTTTAATTTATTGATATATAGAATAAGCTTAATAAAAGGCTAAAATTAGGTTCAAGTTATTAAGGCAAAGCTAAAGATAGGGTTGACTAAAAAGAGAATTAGAATTAGTTTAATCAAAGGTATTATTACGTTATTTCAACCATAATACTAGTAATGTTACTAAAGTGAGTCAAGTCAAGGGGATTAATGGGTATAAGGACTGTTTAGACATAGGTTTTAGTAAAAAATATTAATTTTAAGTTGGTTAAATTAATGAAGAAACCCTAGTCTTGAAATAGAATATTAATAAAAAGTTAAAAAGTTAAAATAAAGAGGTACACTAGGTTTGAGGAAAAATAGTGTTAGTAATATTAAACTCAAGCTGGTTTAATTAAAGACTAATTTTGGTTTAATTTATTGATAATTAGAATAAGCTTAATAAAATAGGCTAAAATTAGGTTCAAGTTATTAAGGCAAAGCTAAAGATAGGGTTGACTAAAAAGAGAATTAGAATTAGTTTAATTTATCAAAGGTATTATTACATTATTTCAACCATAATCAACACTGTGGATTTTCCGACTAATTCTGAACTTAATTTTCACCACAGAAATTTAAATGAACAAATCAATAGACTTGTAAATGATGATGATAACAAATTGAACGTGTTACTATTTATACATGTTTCAATACCTATGTTAGCTTCTAGTCATTGTAATATGTGTTTCCATATCTACCAGTACTTATATAGGTAAAGTAAGACCATTTATTTGATTTGGGTGATTATTGTAACTATTACTTCATGTTTCTCTATTAGTAATGGGATTTGAGCATGTATTGGAACCACTTCAAGCATAGAGCTAATAAGGTATAAATCTTTGATAATCCTTATGTTTCTATTTTTGTAGATTTGTGCTTTGGTAAAGTAATGGTATTTATTGGTAACTAACCAGTAAGCTAAACTAGAGAGTACAATGTTGTTACTACTAATATGAGTATACAATAATTCCCATAATATATGAAGATTGAACATGTCCTGATCTATTTGCTTATATAGATCTAATAGCATGGTTTTTAAGCTAGTACCAATGACATCTATCTTGATTAGGGAAATATAGACACACTGGTTATTATTAGAGTTATACCTTACCTTGCTTGTTTGATCATTAGGTAAAGGTGATTCCAAGTTGTTACATAGAAAGATAATTGTTATTGACTCTTCTTTGAGTGCCATGTGTTGATATAAAGCTAAGTATTAGATATATTACTAAGTAAGTAATGGTAATGATTCATGGAAATTTTTAGCATGATAACCATAGGATAGTTGAAACCAAACTAGTAACATAGCTTGATTCTATAACATAATCTTGATTGTTGAAATCAATGCCATTTTAAGTATAAAGTGCAATCGATTCCCTTTGTTCACCCAGTAATATCACATCGATATTGGTCAAATTAGGCCTAGAGGTTAGAGTCCATACACATTAACTCAATGGGAATACTTCTATCCATATAGGGTGTAGTCCAAACACATAATCAATGGGAATACTTCTCTCCATATATTCCCTAATTGTTCAAGTAGAAGGAAGTGGTAGCCCAATGAATATGGAGAATACCATATGAATAAGGGATAGCTACGTAATTGCACTCATAAGGGGAAATGATTATACCAAATACATCATATCCACTATAATGAATATGAGATTCATACAATACAAGATCTCTTACTTCTATAACTATGATCTTTATAATACATGGGAATCAAAGAAAGTGGTATAAGATTGAAGCTTAAGTTTTCAATGGATCGAAATGAGCCTGAATACAATAATTGTATATGTTACATGCAAGGCTTTTACTCTTGTATCAACTAAGTTTTAATCATTGAATCACAATATGTAATCTAACCATATTAGCAGTAATCAAATCAACCTTATTACGAAATCTTAATGAATGTTACTAGTATAAGTAATGAGTTTTGATAATCAATCTCATTAATTAATCAAATACAGGTGATCATGTGTCTCTGCTTATAGGTTATACAGAGAAAGAGTTGTAATCCCTATGTAACAATAGATTAGCTTAACTACCATGTATGTTACTTTTGCTAATACTTATATCTATCCAACTTAAGGTAATTAGGCTTACTTAACCTATGAAGTTGACATGAGATTAGGCTTAGATATCACAATAATCAAAGTAATGTAATCAATATGATTTATCAATCTCAGTAATTAGAGAGATACTGAGAATATATCGCATCCTCTATGAAAATACTTATGCTCATGACTAAGTATGTATTTAACTTAGGTATACTAAGAGCTATGAGTAAGAGTAATACTATTTATGAATCAACACCATTAGTGATAAGTACGTACTCTGTAAGGATAACAATTGCCTAAATGAATCTTGGCTAATTGTTCTAATATGTTCACCCTTGTGGCTTATATTGTGAATATCATAATGGATTAAAGCATAACATGAAGACTATTACCATTTCTATGATAAGTGATATGATGAAACTAGATGTGAAAGTGCTTATGTAAGATTACTTGAGTTGTATTGGAATAGCTAGTTACCATATTTGATTGGTGTCATTAACTTAGTTGTTTCACCTTAATTCTTGGGATATCATGTATGGGATATTACTGATAAACATGACAATACAAGGTTAGTATGAGAACCATTAAAGTATTAGTGACATATTAAATAAGATTTATGATTACTCTTACTACCTCTATATCTTATTTCATTACTAATTACACCTTACATCTCCATTGAATGATATGAAGACTATTGTAACATCCCACTCTTGCGAGCACATGTTATTGACTTATTCTTTGAGGACACTTGTGTGCAAGTGATCTGGTTTTAGTATATGGTTATTGATACCAAGTCTGGTTTTAGTGTATGGACTTTTATATGGATCGAGAAGATACCAAGAAGAAAAACAAGAAGTTTGTATGTACCGAGAAATGCGCGGAAACATTTTGAAGGCTCAAGGATTTGTTGATGATGACGTCGATACTAAAAGTCCCCGACATGGATGAGGACTTCTTGGTATGCACATACGCATCCAAGGAGGGCTTAGGTGAAGTCTTGATGTAAGACAGTTGAGCGATCGCTTACATCTCAAGAAAATTAAGAAAGCATGAAGAGAACTACGCGATGCATGATTTGGAGTTATTGGCCATTGTGTATGCCCTGAGTGTGTGGACACACTACCTGATTGGATGGGAATTCGAACTAAAAACAGACCACTGTGGTTTGCAACACATTTTTACACAAAATGACTTGAATGCGCGACAGAGGCGTTGGTCAGAATTGCTTAGCGAATACGATTTTGAGATTGCTTACATAAAAGGAATGGTTAAAAAAGTGGTAGATGCATTGAGTCAGAGACCATGCATATTTTCGGTGATACCTCTTCCGACGAATCTTTGAGAAAGGATTCTAATTGTACAGGATGATGATGACTAGTATAAAGAGGTTAAGGAAAATATCGGACAATACACCATGTTGGTACCAAAATTTGAAGGATATACTTTGGACAACAATGGATTGATGAGGTATAATGACCATTTTTACGTACCGCCTAACGATGAATTGAGAAATTTGATCTTAAACAAAGCTCATAGAGAAGTGTACATGGCTCATCCAGGAGTCACGAAGATGAGGTCAGACCTTAAGCCCTTATTCTTCTGTAAAGGAATGAAGGCGGACATAGTTAACTACGTGGTGAGATGTCTAGAATGTTAGCAAGTGAAGTTTGAACATAGACATCCGGCAGGATTACTACAGCCACACGCTATTCTGGAATCGAAATGGGAATTCATTTTGATGGACTTTATTTTTGGGTTGTCGATGACAGCAAGGAGGCACGACTCGATTTTTGTGGTAGTTGACACTCTAACGAAGAGTGCACATTTTATCCCTGTGTGTACGATGTATCAGGCAACAGACATAGCTAGATTTTTTATTAGTGAGATTATGAGATTGCATGGCGTGCCAAAAAGGATCATATACGTTAGAGGATCAGTGTTTATAGGACATTTTTGGA
Organism: Picea mariana; assembly: GCA_032191745.1. Lineage (NCBI taxonomy): Eukaryota > Viridiplantae > Streptophyta > Pinopsida > Pinales > Pinaceae > Picea > Picea mariana. Next base: position 85,121 of record JASDQU010099883.1, on the reverse strand, counting down.
CTAGTTTCCAAGAGGCCTTGGGAACCCAACTTAACTTTAGTACAATGTATTACCTAGAGACAGACGGGAAGACGAAAATAATGAACCAAATCTTGGAAGATATGTTGCGTATGTACGTGATGAACCAACATAAGCGTTGGGAAGAGTTCTTGCAACTAGTAGATTTTGCGTACAACAACAGCTATCAAAGCACCATTAAGATGGCACCATTTGAGTTTCTTTACAGGCGACCGTGTCGGACGCCTTTGAGCTGGGATCAACTTGAGGATAGGGTTGTGGTAGGACCATAAGTGATCCAATAAATGGAAGAAAAAATGAAAATAATAAGACAAAGGATTAAAGAAGCGCAATATCGATAGAAGAGTTATGTCGATGTGCATCGTGTTGACCGTAATTATGAAGTTGGTGACCAATTTTTCTTGCAGGTGAAACTGCACAAGAGATTGATTGAGTTTAGGAAGGGTGATAAACTCTCTCCTAGGTTTGTGGGACCTTTCAAAGTTGTGGAAAGGAAAGGGCCCATGGCCTATCGACTAGCTTTTCCTGATTCTTTGAGGTGTATGCACGATATTTTTCATGTATATATTTTAAGACATTATGTTAGTGATCATACACATGTGATTGACATGAGTTCCTTGCAGGTGTTAGACAAGGGTGCACTCACAGCAGAGCCAATCCTCATTTTGGACCATCCCATTTGATAAGTACGACGTAGAACAGTTGATCAGGTCAAGGTCCATTGGGACAATTATAGTCCACACTCAGTTGCCTGGGAAGACACATATGATATGTGCCAACAATTTCCATATTTATTTGATAGTTAGACATTTAGATCTTGTCAGATGCTTCATTTACTGCATTTATATACTATACAATTTCTAGATGAAGTTTAAAACAAGAGGGGACATATGTAACATCACACTCTTGCGATCACATGTTATTGACTTATTCTTTGAGGACACTTGCATGCAAGTGATCCAGTTTTAGTATATGGTTGTCTGTTTTGCTTATGGATTCCTATGATGATGTTGATGGATTATGATTTATGTTGTATGATATCTATGTATTGACAGATGCTATTGATGAGTTTCCCCTGAGTGTGCAGGACACTTGACACATTAAGGATGTCGATGGCATTACCGGACCTCCTGGGACTCTGGATTGAGTAAGGGAGTGGATTGTATTGGTTTGAGTATTTCATTTATGCATATGTGACATATGATCGATTATATTATGATGTTGTTTATGGATCTTTGATAGTTTTTCATTGATGGATGCAGGTTGAGGATTGCTTGCCAATATGAATCACATAAGGAGTAAAGGGGGCATGCAAAACAACCAGATATTGAGGGAGAGGTGTGGCAGCATCCCTATCACAGCCTACTAGCACTCTCGTTGTGGCTCGAATTGTAGGTTAACGATTACCTAGTTCGATAGATCCACAATGTCGTGAGGGTAGACTGAGGCAGTCTCTCACGAAGATTTCTAAGGGGCGCGCAATCAAGAAGGTTCCTTATTCCTTAGAAGCCCTTAGTCTCTCACAAGGTCTCCTGAATGGAGTATTGACTCCAAGGGTTGGACGACTACCAAAACTAGTCAAAGGCGAGTGGCACCCTTGGAGCATGGAGTGCATCTTGAAGGGTACATCGTTCAATTAAAATTTGAATCAAAGGTGAGTGGCACCCTTGGAGCACAGAGTGTGTCTTGAAGGGCACGTCGCGTAAATAAAATTTGAGTCAATGAACCTAGGTGGCCTTGAAAACTTTGAGCGAATGTTAAACTTTGTAAAATTTTGAGCACTGTCGAATTAATTAATAGATTAATTAATTAATTTAAGAATGAATTTATTAATCATAATCCCTAATGGTCCAAGCTTTTGCAAATAAAAATTTAACTAAGCCTAAGTCTAAGTTAGTGAGAAGACTAAAAACTAAATTTTTAAATTAAATAATGAGGGAATGAAATAAATCAATTTAAAAATCAATAAAAATAAAAATAAATCTAAAAGAGTGATTTAATACACTTGTGCAAGTAATTACCAAATTGTAATTTAAGGTAAAATGGAATAAAGCTAAAGGAATGGCTACACATAGAAAGGAATCTAGAGTCTAGTCTAACTAGAGAACATTCCTATTTTAACTCAACTTAGTTTTAGAAAGGCATCAGTCATTAATGGGGAATAAAGGAATAAAGGGACAACTAGGAGTGATTTTAGGAGCGCTTTTAGGACGGGTGAGGGAAATTGAATTTTAATTAAATTAAATTGTGGATTTACTTGGGAAACTAAGTGAAAGGGTGACAAGTGTATGGGGGGAATAATTCCTAATTAATTTTTAAAAAAGAATTAAATGTGCAAATGACAAGGTGTCACTAAGGAAATTCTATAAAACAAACGGTGAAGAGGAGGAAAGGATCACACTGGTTATGAGTAAGGTTATGTTGCATAAATTCTGACTAGTTTTACTTGTGAGAGTTGGGATACCCATCTTGAGAGAGAGAGTGGTGGCTCTACCTTGCTAGGTGAGCTCGGAGCTAGAGGATTCTGGTTGTGTTTTTGCATGGCCCCTTTGCAGATAGGGGGGATGAAGGGGAAGAAGAGTACCCCTAGAGTTGGTTGGGAGGTATCGGTGAAGTCTCAATGGTTAGCAAGCGGACGAGGGAAGGGAATTCCAGTCGTCGATCATAGTATTTTCATTTTAGTTTTCATTGTATTAAGTTTTTATTATATGTATGGTTTTTAGAATTAGTCTATTGATTGATGGTCTTGGGAAGCCGTGTGACTACCGAATTCTTCCTATGTGACTTTATAACATTTGCATCCTCTGTGATTTATTAATTCTCTACGTTTTTACAAGTAAAACCCTCTGCATTTTCAAGTTAATTCTCTGTGTTTTATTTCTTTCATTGCTCAGCGAATTTATACATCATATATCTGTGTTTTTACTCGAGGAGTCAAGTATTTATGCCTTCAATCATTTGCTCAGCAAATTTCACCTTAGTTCTCTGTGATTTGTTTCATTACCCAACAAATTTTCTCTCCAGTTATAAACCCTACATCTTAATCCAATGCTCAAAGGTTTCTCTCCTTTTCCTCTGTGATTTTGTTTGCCCTCAACAAATTTAAAAAATGGATATCATCTGCAGTTTTGTTTTCCCTCAATGAATTTAAAGAATGGATATCATCTACGATTTTATTTTCCCTCGGCAAATTTAAACAATGGATATCATCTGTGATTTTGTTTTCCCTCAATGAATTTAAACAATGGATATCATCTGCAATTTTTGTTTGCCCTCAAAAAATTTAAACAATGGATATCATCAATGATTTCTCTCCTTTTCCTCTGTGATTTTTTTTTCCCTCAGCGAATTTAAACAACGGATATCATCAACATTTATCTCCTTTTCCTTTGCAATTTTTGTTTGCCCTCAACGAATTTAAGCAATGGATATCATCAGTGTTTTCTATCCTTTTCCTCTGCGATTTTTGTTTTCCCTCATTGAATTTAAACAATGGATATCATCAGTGATTTCTCTCCTTTTCCTCTGAGATTTTTTTTTTCCCTCAACAAATTTAAAGAATGAATATCATCAGTGATTTCTCTCCTTTTCATCTACGATTTTGCTTTCCCTCAGCGAATTTAAACAATGGGTATCATCTGCAATTTTGTTTTCCCTCAACAAATTTAAAATGATGTGTATCATATGAGATTCTCCATTCTCTCAATGATTTGTAACATGTGTACCCCTTGCGATTTCCCTTGATCTCCTCTGCTTAATGCACATCAAAAATTTCCCAGCACATGTGATGTTCGCCCTGCACCTTCCCTTATTTCCCTCTGTGTTTTTCACATCAACACTCTCCTAGAAAATGTGATTTTTGCCTTGCTATTTTACCCTTGATTTTATCTGTGTTTTATGCATACAAACTGCCTAGCGATCGGTGAATCTATGAGCTCATTCTCTAGTGAAACTCTACATTTATCTACCATATTCTTTGCATTTTTTATATGCTAGTACTTACCCTGCGTGTGGAGGAATCCCATGCAATTATCTACCATATTTCTCGGCGTTTTTATATGCAAGTACTCACCCTGCGTGTGGAGGAATCCCATGCAAATTTCTACCATCTCTCTCTACGTTTTGGTTTGTAAGAATACTTACCCATAGTGATTGTTATTATAATGATGTGACATGTGCAAGAAAAATGTAAATGGTTAAGTTAGTTTTTTTTTGGAGCGCTTTATTTTACTTTAATAAGAGGTACCATTAATCTAGTTGCTAAATTAATAGTCCATGTATCCCTCCTTATGTTTATCCCTTGTACCTACCACCCAATAGTAAGGAAAAATGGTTTACTCATAGGACTGGTTGAAATTAAGTAATTACTTAATATAGGTTGTATTTACTAAAATAAGTGGACCCTGGGAATTAAATACCACTGGAACCCTTTTTTCTTTGGAGGGTAACACTTAGTATTTTCATGTTCAATTGATTGGGTAACTAGAATACTCTCGCACAATTAATCGTGTGAATATATGTTTGTTTTAGAATATGTTTATTTTGCGCCATGAATATTTGAGTTGATAATTATTTTGCACCATGAATAAATGTGATGTATGATTGGGTATTCAATAAGATTTCTTTGGCGCCATGGAATAAAAATATTGATTTCTCATGTGCCTTGAACTTAATGTGATTGGATTTCTTGTGCATTGAATAAACATAATGATTACTCTTATGCCCTTAATTATGTTGGCCCATGATTTTCTAGAAATTAGTTTACTCTTTAGCATTTATACAAGGTTGATTTAGGATTTTTGCAATCAATTTACTCTTTCGCCACCAAAAATGTTAATGAATAAATCATTGAGTGATTGATTTCCCTTGCACCATGGGTTATGTTGATGATTAAGAAATCAAATTGCTTGCGTTGTGGACTAATGATGATGCCTAAATGATTACATTTTAGATTATTCGTGCACATTGTAATAATGTTGATGTATGATTCCTAAGTAAATGCATTAATTGTGTGCATTGAATGATGTTGATTTATGTTTAATCTGGTAATTAGGTCATGCGCGCACCTTGAAAATAATGTTGATTATTGTTGAATTCAATGATTGATTAATCGTGTACCTTGAAATAAAGTAGATGTCTACTTTTGCGCCTTGAAAATAAAATAAATTTGATTACATTGCACCTTAACTTATGTCGTTGTATGATTGATTTAATAATTAAATTCTCTCGCGCCTTGGAATTTATGTGATGTGTGATTGGTTATTAGAACACTATTGTGCCATTGATTATCATTGATGTTGTTGATTTAGCTAGTTGATTTTTGGACTTGATTGTGTTAGTGGGATGTAGACACCTCCTTGTTCCTCAAAACAATCGCCGACCCTGAGCCCTTAAATGGTCAAAATCAATCGGATGAATATTGGGCTTGAGCATTGCTTATGTGTCTTGGAGGTCCTAACCTTGCATGGTAGGTTGGGAAGGTAGTTTATATGTGTTATCTTTATGTGATGAGTTGATCTTGCATCGCCATTTATGATACTTGTTGATTTTTTGTCATTATCTAATGTGATGATGTGTTAATTATGTGTCGTTACTAATTATGATTGATGCGTTGGTTGTGTCGTTATGGATTATGACGATGAGTCGATTGTAATGTTTTTAATTATGATGTCATTGATTAGGCGATGCTATGAATAATGTGTTGACATTAATTTCCTAATGCTTTAAAAAAAATTTACCTTTGTGCTTTTCTTTCCTAGTCGTAACAGAGGGGTTGTTACAAGTATTAGCTTCCATTAAGATATGGTATATAGTTAAGCTTATCCCTAATGAATACTAATACATGACCTTTGATTATCTATTTCTTATGGATATAAAATACCATCATTACCTTCTTAAGATGATATGTGATTCATTACTATCACCATCTATAACATATGACTATAGTACTCATGATACTATTATTACCAAGCAGTTTAACGTATGAGGTTATTGATTACTAGTACTTGTTTTGCAATGGAATATGATGTTACTAATCCAGTACTATTACACTTGTATTCAATGTAATAGAGTGATTCCAAAGCTCACATAAGAAATAGGGTATGTTGTATTACTTACTAAGCTGGTATCACCATCGATTTGATCATGTCCTAAGTATAGACATACGTAGATGTGTTGTATTACTTCATAGACCTTCTATCGTAATAATAATATTGCTATCTCTTATTCATATGTTCATCAAGAAATCTCACACTTTTACTCGACCAAGGCTATATTTATAGTTTAAATACCATTGCTAACTTAACCTCCTGGATATATGTATAGTAATCCCATTGATCAGGTAACATGATGGATATATGGATACTAATCCCATTGCTAAGGTAACATCATGGCTATACTTCTATCATATATGCCCAATTTGTTCACTTGATTACAAGACATTAACCGATGAACCTATGTTAATCAAAGCATATGGGTGAATAAGGAGAATCCACGTTACTCCCTACTTAAGGGGGCATATCAAATAGAGATCATATCAAGCTATATAAGAAGAGTAAGACAAGGTATGTCATTATTATACATATTACGTAGTACCTGTACCATGTAATGTTAATTGAAATCATAAGTATTACCATAATAACAAGGAGCTTAAGCAATGGAGTTAAGTGTTATGATGATTACTATAATCTAGGTTCTGAGTACTATCCCTAATATTATTACACATATTCCTTGCATGCTAACCTTATGCATTACTTACAGCTCTATTCAACCAGTGTTAGTTCCAGTTAAGAGCTTAAACTAGTACAATTAGTGTATTTTACGTAATAAATGAGGATAATGAGCTATGTTACATGCAATGATTATGGTAACTACAATACATGTTATCAATTTTATTGAAAATTACTTACAACTTAATTATCCCATATAATATGGAAACATCGTGAGCTTAGATTACCATTACAAAGGTTAAGAGATATGGTAATTCCCTAATCACTAGTCATTGTTATTAGTAATACTAGTAGTTACACAAGGCATGGTGATAATAAATAAATGTAAGAACAAGTAACCGATGTTTGATCTATACTAATAGTGATAATGATAAGGGTTGTGTTTACTCCTTATGATTGATATCAGTAATAACGTAACTTATTCTATACTAGACTAGAAGATCTAAGTATTTTGCTTGGATCTAAGGTGGCAGATTTTGTTTAAATAACCATCAAGAATTGGTATGGAGAAAATCCACTTGTAGTTGTTGTCTATAATGTATTTGGTGGAAACTTTAGAATTGGACCATTACCATTATTGTCACAAGGCATGAGGAGATTTAAGGGTAAACTTGAGAACAAGGTCATTTGTAATCAAACCATCAATTCTATTCCTAGTTATTAATTACCAACAAATGACTCATAATAAAAAGAAATAACATAATAGAATATTAAGAACATGAAAAACAGCAGGAAGTACTCATATTTCTATAATGTCTTCTCCCTAGATGCAAATAAAGAACATTCCACCTAAATATAGGCACTCTATCACACTCATCCCAATTCCTAGATTCCACAGATAATGAACTTTTGAATTTTGAACCATAATAATCGCACTCAACCAACCACTCGTCATCATCTTATAGGTAAGTAAGACCTTGATAACCATGTATCATACTTGTGATTATCTTTGAACTACTTGAACATTTATACAACAACAAAACTTTGACCATACACAATACATATGGAATTTCCTAATGGCAAGGCATAGTGCACAAAGTTTGTAATGGAGTTGGTCATGGCAAGTGAAATATACTAAGAATTCCCAAAGTTGTAATGCCACTAAGTTGGTCATATGATTCGTTGGAGACAACATATATAAACTAGTATAGCTATGTGGTGAGGGATAGGGTTCAGCTAGACAAAATCATGTTGGGAAATTTGTAAGCAAAGATTGAATTATTTGGAATATTGTAGAAGCATTATGATAATGTGACCAATCATTATAGATGATATCCTTGTATGGAATATGGAGATACCCAATTAGTGTCTAAATGTTGAAGTATGAAGGCATATAATTGTGTCCTACACCAAACATACACTGTGTACTACATGGTAGAAACCTATATGTAGAAATTATCTTCAATGATGTGTCGTGTGTGTAAGAAACTTGGTTATCCAATCCATATGATATAGATCAAAGTGATACGTGAGATGATGGAAAGTGGATGAAGTGTGTGGTTACCCATGGAAATATAGTAATAACCTCTAAGAAAATCACACAATGTGTTGTTGTTGTGATTAAGTGTGCACCTTGTGGTGGATTTGTGATGGAATATTGAGTTGTGTACTCATCCATAAGTAGTGTGGCTCCTATGCGTGGATCTATATTTATAGAATGCTCATAAGATAAAGAATCTAGTGGTGATTGGTAAGTTGAGGTTTGTAAAGGTGTTGTCAAGTGTACTGGAGGGATTCTTTTTGTGCAAGGTGAGAGTAGGGGAGTGTTAGTACAAAGGGAATGAAAGAAAATGGGTAGTGGATAAATAGAGGAGTTTGTATGGTGCATAGGATATGATAAAAAAGAGGTTAGAACATGATCTAGGTTTAGGGTTTATGAATGGGTAGTAAGGTACTAAGGTATCTTAGCGATAGGAATATAAGGTACATGTATAGAGGGGGATTCCCATTGGTAAGTTAAGGAGAGAGTCTAAGGTGGAGCTTGATGCATTGGTGTTTTGGGTGGGATAACATATAAATAAAATCATTTATGCGTTCTTTTTGGTTGAAAAACAACTTTATTAGAGAGAGGGACGTTGACAGGGGTTAGTTCATAGGTTTTACCATCTATAAATAACTTATAGGATTTCTGGAAATCATTGTATAAGGATTGTGTTGGAATTGGTATGAGATTCCTAATAGAATATCAAAATAGTATAATGGAGATATTTCATATTCAATGATATCTTTGAAGGGGCTAGTGGAAAAAGTTATTGTGCAATGTTTATTAACATGTGAGAATCACTTGTTAGACCCCAGATAAGATGATATAGAGAGGGATGGATCATGGTAGGTGGTTGCAGTCATTCCATAAGGTTATGGAAAATGATTTTTCTTGTTTTATATTGTTGTTGTCAAGGATGATTGTGTCTAATTGATTTTTGACCAAGCAGTTATGAGTAAAAAGAAGATCCAAAGATTTGGTAATATTATCTTTCATCATTAAGAGTAATGAAGGATCTATAGTGGTAGGATTGAGGAGATGGATAAATTTGAGTTTAAGTTGAGGGGTAGGGGATGGTGGGGAATATACATAGTCTAGGGTCAATTATTTAATGTACAATTCTTTGGATGTGGACTGATGTATTAATGCACAACAATTTGCAAGAAAATGTGATTATATTTTATGGAACCGGCACCATTGATTTGTGTGAGAGGAGGAAGGGATGATGAAATTAGTGTTTGGAGGGAAGGTTGGTTGAGGTACAAAAGTAGTATTAGGGTTGTGAGGTTGATGGTTAGGGTTAGGGTTACAAGAGAGAGGAAAAAAAGGGTGTATGTGAATCTCACATTCAATTTCTAGGACATATATTAAGGCTTGGTCAAGGGTTTTCTCTTAAATAATTTGACTTCATAGAAAAACACTTCTCTCAAATAAAATTTAATTTGAGAATAAGTACCTCATAATTCGTTTTTGAATATGTTGAATCTGGAGTTTTTGAAGAATTTAATATTATGTTGGATGTTTTGGCTAGGAACTTGATGAAGCTATAACCACCTATACATCATATTGGATAAATATGTTGGAGGATAGAAACATTGTCATAATGCTTTGCAAAAGGTGTTTCAAGTAGTAATGCACTTGCAATAGATTTGGAAGAAGACTCATCATTGATTTTAATGTAACTAACTAATGCATTAAATAAATACTACACAATGTAACTAACTAATGTAACTAACTAATGACGCAAGAGAAGTAAATTATTTATACCTTGTCGAAAATGCATTGTGGATCATGGAGGTGACAGCCCTTGAAACCTTCATTTGTCAAATACAATAATAGGTTAATTGAATGAATGATAACTAAACATATATAAGATTACATTTGACAAAGAGAATTAAACGTTGTGACTGAATAATAATTAAACATGTACGACACTCTATAAATACTAAAGGGGAATACCTCATGAATGAGCTCCTCTTGGTTTCAAGAATAATTTATTATCTACTAAACAGGACCAACAACGTGAAGGTGGAAGCTCATCCCCCCCCCCCTTGC
>JASDQU010099883.1:63742-73969 GCA_032191745.1 Picea mariana | reverse complement strand
TAGGCAACTAGGTTTCCAACACGCGAACAGTCACCAGGCGGCTACAGTCGAAAGTCGGGTAGACCACAATGAGTAGGGTATTGAGCCCAAAACCTGTCAAGAGTATCAAAAGCAACTGGTATGAAAGAAAACTAAGGGCCTTGAGTGGATTTGAGACCCATGAAGCCCCGTGGAAATTGCAATCGATGGAATCCCAAAACAAGCCCTCTATATGTGTTTTCCACTACGATTGGTCCAACTTTGGAGGGGTTATCTCCGCTACCTTTCTGCACATGACCTCATGTTTATCTCCTGTGTTAGAGGGGGGTCCTGGATAACTGTCACGATACTAGACTTGGACACTCCCTAACTCAGACTCCAATGTTTGATTTTAATGGCCTTGAAGAGTTTCCTCTCCAACCTTATCCAAGGCCTTAATCCTGAACTAGTTGGTTAACTCTACAAACATAAAAGTCTAATAAATTTTAGATTTAGCGTTAATTTTATGGCTTGTCTTATTTCAAGGGGTATGGAAGTGAAACTGATGATGTTTGAAAGACGAAAGTAAAAAATGAACAGAAAGATGGAAACAAAAATTTCACTTAACGCAAATTTTCAACAACTTTTTCAAAATTTTTATTTTTATTTTTCTAAGATCTTTGGAATCAGCAAACTTAAAGAAGGATTTCACTCAACTACGAGCTACTTACGATCTAAGTAAACTATCAAGAACTTAAGAAAACAAATATTTTTCCTTGGCTACTAATGCAAAATCACACTTTTCAACCAAACAAGAAAATGAAAGAGATTTTTTTTTTTACTTAAATGCTGATAAAGCAAAAAGGAAAAATACCAACAAGTAAAAAAACAAGAAAAGCAATTTTGGCCTAATCGCAGATCACAAAGAATCACTTCAAGAAATCACACACTAGCAACTTAAAAAATGACTCTCACACTTATCTAAAAACCCTACAATTTTTTTTTTAATGACAACTTTTAAATGAAAAAAGCAAGCTAAGGCTAAGATCCACCCTAAGCTATTGATTGATAGGATAGAGATTCAAAAACTTGAGAGGTATAACTCTTGTCAAGGGAGAGGATGACTGCCTTACCCTCAACAAAAACTATCTTGCACAAGCACACTACTGACAATCCAACAGCAAGCGTGTGCACGCGATCTGTGTAGAGCCAGAGGGCGTGTACACACGTGGTGGCCTTATACAGGCCATGTGTATCCATAAAGCTCTAAAACAACTAAAAAAAACAATCCAAACCAAGAAGAGACCACTGATATTGAGAACTAGGATCTCTTGAAGGCTTAGACACTCTCTTTAATAGAAAAAAGAAAACAATGTAAGGAAGAAAAAAAAAAATTCATAAAACAAACCAATCTGAGACAATACTGCAAACAAACAAGACTTAGAGAAAATTATAGAAAACCCCTGAGAATGATTGATTTTGACAGGGAAGAGGATGAATACCTAAAAAAAATTCTGGAATCTACACGCTACTACTACCTCTTCAGCTAGCGTTTACATGCGAGCTGTAAGAGAGTAGGGCGTGGGTACATGTGTGCAGACCTTATGCAGGACATGTGTAACTCTATGGGTCTCTAAAAAACACATTCAAGCAAATAACAGAGATAGCTGGTATGGAAAACCAGACTCTCTGCTAGCTTAGATTTTGCAGAAACTTCAAAAAACAGGCAAGAAAACCAGTCTTTTAAAACTACCCAAAAATACTCCTAGGAACCCTAGTGACTTCCCTAGTATGGTCACCAATTATGTTGTGGTGGGAATTCCCCCTATGGACTAGCTAATAGGGTTAGATTATGCATCCATATATGACCAAAAGAAACCTACTTTCTACCTTCATCCCCAGAACTAATCTCCATTTCGTTTCAATGAATACATGGTTAGACCAACATACCTTGTTCCGGATGGTCGATGTTGATCCTTATTCATGCTTGACCACTTGTTGGTAGCTCTCCTCCGAAGGCTGACCTGCATACAAAACAATCAAAAAACTACACATGAATTTTACCTACAAACTAATGGGTTAGAGATTCAAACATATATCTACTAAACTATGAAGAACTCATATAGTGGGATGGAAAAATAATTTCTTTATTATTAACTTTAATGAATCAACTTACAATATTGAGACCAGCCACTACTCTGCGAATATTGATCCTAGGCTCCTCTTCAAATGTCCTCCAACCTCTTTTCTTTGTATCTCTCTTTGCACAAGGATGGCTAAAGGGTTGGGACAATGGGAATATTCAATTGGGTAGAGTTTCTTTACTCTTATTCTCCTCCTCCAAATGGGACCCCTAACCCTTATTTTATAGGCTAGAAGAAGCTATGAATTTGGATGAACCCTCAGCCATGCATGGCCGAGAGTTTCAGTTAACTCACCCAAAGATGTGTGTTTCGTCGACAACTTTTCTTTTTTCATGCTTTTGTCTGTCCATGTGGGCTGTTAGAGGCCAGCTAGCATGTACACACATGTAGTAATGGAGTAGGTTGCATGGGACCTTATAAAAGAGGTTTTTTAAAGAGTTGTTCAACAATTCTTTGGCAAAGAAGGGATCTGAGATGGCCTGATGCCAGGTAAGCATGTATGGTGAAAATTAGGGTTATAACACCCACTTCCTTTCTGGTCTTCAGCAACAAGCTGAACAAGAAGTGTCATAGCCTTGTAGCTATAGTTTAGCACCTTCAGGAAATTAATTCCCAACAATTCTCTCACCCAAAGAAATTTCTCATGGGCCTGAAAACCAACCTCTTCAATATCCCATGGGCATGACAACTCACTTCTTTAGTCTATCTCCCAAGCTAACCAGTTACACAAAAAAGTATGGATATGGATATAGGCTTGAGGTACAATCATGAAGGTACAAAGGATATCTCAATGGGTGTGTGAATGCTCATGGATGATTGACTGGATGACTGAATGATGGAAGGAATGATGGATGAATGATGGATAAATGAACTAANTGCATGTCCCCAACTTGACACTTGTCATGTTGGAAGCTACTTTGGCCAACTTGTCCCCAACTTTGGAACTTAGGATAAAATAACTATCCATACTTTATATTTTAAGAAATATTAATATAATATTTCTTTTTGGCTTAATCTCCCTAGCTTATCACTTCTCCTTAACTTTTTAGCCCCTCCCTTTCCCTAACTAGTGGAGTTTAGTCCCCCATACTCTTTTATTGTGGTCAGTTTATGCACAACAATGTATTTTATATTAATTATTAGGCATATACAAAAATAGGTGCATTGGCCTTTAACATCTAGGCTCTTCGGCCTAATCAAAACATAAGCATCCTAGATTATAATAAAAGGCTCACTAGCCTAAAAACAAACACAACATATACACAAAGGTTCCCTAGCCTCAAAATCGCATGTACTTAAGTTGTTGTGTGCGGTATCCTAGAATGTGCACACTCCCTCATTTTACTGTGCATTACATGCATGCACTATGTCATGAAAGGTGCATACAAAAATGATATCAAATAGCTCAGCAGCTTAAGTACATTTTGATTTATATTACAATTGGGTTTGGCCTAGGGATATTACAATCCCTTGTCCTTCTTTATGCATTTTCCTTACTGCATTATTCTGCCCACATTGCATCCTCATGCTCCCAAGTAGCATCCTCAGGAACGTACCAGGTCCATTGGACCTTTACAAGCCCTATGGATCAATTCCCGAGCTTCTTGATTTTCCGATCTAGATTGCATACCAGGTGCACTTGGAAAGCACCTTCTTTCCCCACCTAGATCACATTCCAATCAATAACATGATTAGCATCAAGTATATATTTCTTGAGCAATGATACATGGAATACATTATGAACAGACATAGATGCAGGAAATGCAATCATATAAGCTACTGGACCAATCCTTTCTAGGATTTAGAATGGCCCACAATAGCGAGCTTCCAACTTTGAACAATTTCTCAACTTCGGGGAACTTTTGTTGGCTTTGAATTTCAATAATACATGGTCTCCCACTTTAAATTCTCTGTGAGTTATGCCCTTATCAGCATATATTTTATTCTTGTCTTGGGAAACCTTTAAATTGTGTTTTAATTTTATCATTTGATCCTCCATTTCCTTGAGAAAATCTGTCCCAACGACTGCCCTATCTTCTAGGTTATCCCATCTTACTGGTGTGTTGTACTTTCTACCATAAAAGTGCCTCGAATGGGCTCATCTTTAGAGATTCTTGGTACCCATTATTATCAGAAAACTCTACCAAGTGTAGGTAGTATTCCCATTTTTATGGTTTATCCATCACATACATCCTAAACATATCCTCAATCACTTGATTTACCCTCTCTATTTGTCCATCTGATTCTAGATGATAAGTTGTACTAAAATTCAAAATTGTTCCAAATCCGTTAAATAATCCCTTCCAAAATTTTGAGGTAAATTTTGGATCTTTGTCAAACATAATTGCCTTGGGTATGCCATGTAATTGATCAATTTATCTTATATAAACATAATCAATGTTGTTTTCCTTGTGATTGAGCTTAACTGGAATAAAATGGGTAGATTTAGTAAGCTTATCCACCACTATCATGATAGAATCATGTTGCTTTCTTTTTCTGGGCAGTTTGGTAATGAAATCCATTTTCACAACTTCCCATTTCCACTCAGGAATGGTTAAGGGATGTAGCAAACTATTTGTGTGTCTATGCTCATCCTTTACCTTCTGACATTCCAAACATTTGGCAATAAAATCAACAACCTCTTTCTTCATTCCTGACCAATAATATTGGCTCTTGACATCTGCAATAGTTTTCTAATAACTTAGGTGCCCATCATAAGGTACATTATGCATTTCTTTCAATATCATATTTTTCAATTCATGATAATTTGGTACATAAATTCTTCCCCTATACATGAGAATTTCATCATTATCTAGCTTGTATTCTTCAATTTTCTGCTGCAATTTACGTTGTTGCAATTTTGCCACTAATTTTTTGTATTGCAAATCTAATTTTGCAGCCTCTATAATTTTGTGTTTCAAATCTGATTGATACATGATAATGGATGTAACATGCAATTCATGCACTCTTCTGTTGAGTGCATCAACTACATTGTTCTCTTTCCCCTTGATATGCTTTATATCAAAGTCATATTCACTTAGAAATTCTAACAATATTGTTTGCCTAGCATTTAGAGTTGGTTGATCAAATAAATATTTCAGACCATTATGTTTTGTTCTTAGCTCAAACATTTTCCCCATGAGGTAGTGTCTAAATTTCTTCAAGGCATGCACTATGGCTTCCAACTCCAAATCATGAGTGGCATAATGTCTTTCATGCTCCTTCAACTTACTTGATTCATAACATATGACAAATCCATTTTGTGTGAGGACTCCACCAAGTCCTTCTTTACATGCCTCTATGCGTACAATGAATTCTTTATTTGGGTCTCCAATCCTTAGTATTGGAGCACTTGTTAATAATTGTTTCAAGTGTTGGAAACTATTTTTCACAATCCAATGTCCATTGAACATTCACACCCTTTCTTTGGAAGGAAGTGATTGGGGGTGCAATATTTGAGAATCATTCAATAGATCTCCTATAGTAGCCTGCAAGGCCCATGAATGATCTAAACTCTGTCACATTATTTGGCACTGACCATTCTTTAATGGCTTCTATCTTCTCGGGATCCACTTCTATCCGATCCTTTGAAATGATATGTCCCAAATAATGAAATTTCTTTTGATAAAATGAGCACTTGATCAATTTGGCATACAACTGATGCTCCCTTAATACTTGCAACACCATCCTCAAATGATTCTCATGCTCTTCTTCTGACTTATAATATATAACAATGTCATCTAGAAAGACAATGGCAAACTTGACTAAATATTCATGGAAAACACCATTCATTAAACTCATGAAAACAATTAGTGCATTTGACAACCAAAATGGCACCACTGTGAACTCATAATGACCATACATTTTCCTAAAGACGGTATTGCTGATATTTTCCTCTTTAATCCTTACTTGATGGTATCCTAACCTGTGATCTATCTTTGAAAATATCTTTGCATCCATCAATTGATCAAAGATATCATCAATCCTTGGAAAATGATATTTGTTATTTACAGTCACTTTATTCAACTGTCTGAAATCAATACACAATCTTAACATCCCATATTTATTCTTCACGAGCAAGACTGGGGCACCCCAAGTTGACACACTTGGGCATATATACCCCTTCTTCATAAGTTCTTCAAGTTGCATTTTCAACTCTTTCAATTCCGGTGTACTCATTCTGTATGGAGTCTTTGACACTGGAGCTGCTCTAGGCACTAAATTTAAAGAGAAATCAATGTCTCTCTTTGGGGGTAGTCCTGGTACCTCCTTGAACACATATTCAAAAACTTCTAGGATTGCATTATCCTCGAAATTTGGCACCTTATCTTTAGGTGTCTCTTCCATATGAGCTACAAATATTTGACACCCTTTTCTGTAACATTTCTTCAGCTGCAATGATGAAATTTCTCTAATGGTTACTACCCTGGGAATTCCCTGCACCTTCCTTAGGATACCTTCCTCATCCAGGCAAGTGAATTCCTTGTTATGACAATCGAGGATAACATGATGTTGATCCAACCAATCCCTCCCAATTAGAAAGTCATAGGAACCTAAAGGAAACATGTTCAAAGATTCCCTGGTGTTCAACCCATTCATGTCCATAACACATGACTTAACCATCTCATTAACTTTTCATTTGGATCTAGTAGCCAGCTACACCAACCAAGATTTCCCATGCTTTCTTCTTGGAAAATGGAATCTTTCCACCATATTAGGATCTATATAACTATGAATAGCTCCTAAATCAATTAAAATAGCAATGGTTTGGTTGTTGATCATACCTTCCACTTCAATCATATGTGATTGATACTCTGCTTGCTTGTTGTAGAGGGCTCCATAGATCCTTGGTACATTTCTGCCCATGTCCTCCACTATTTCAGTTGTTGAAGATTGTGAAAAATCCTCACTTTTTCACCTCTGTGAGGACAATCTCTGAACATATGATCTCCTTTA
Source organism: Picea mariana (assembly GCA_032191745.1). Taxonomy (NCBI): domain Eukaryota; kingdom Viridiplantae; phylum Streptophyta; class Pinopsida; order Pinales; family Pinaceae; genus Picea; species Picea mariana. The sequence continues at coordinate 66,911 of JASDQU010099883.1, read as the reverse complement.
CAACCCCAACATTGAATAGGTGGATACCTTGGCCTTTGACCCCCTATCTCAATTGTTCTAGGTTCTCTACAAGTTGGTTGTCCCTGAGTATTATTTTTGAAGAATGGTGGCTTAGTTCCCTTCTTCCTATGATCCATCTTGAATTTATTTTTGTCTTCCCAAGATTTTTGGAAAGTTGTCCTTGCTTTTTGTTGATCATATAGGCATTTATCTCTCCTTATGGTCTCCTCTAATGTCTTGGGATCATCATACTGTATTTTGTCACTGATGAATGATGACAATCCCCTCAAATACCTTTGAATCTTAACTGTCTCATCCTTGATGAAAGAGACATAATTCAACAGTTCTAAAAACTTTCTCTCATATTCATGTATGGTCATACTCCCAAGCTTGATTTCAAAGAACTCCTTCATTTTCTTGTCATAGTATCTGTTAGTCAAGTATTTATTCTCAAAATACTTCTTGAATTCTCTCCAAGTAACACTTTTCTCTTTAATGTGTTTCACCTACACAAGTTGATCCCACCACATGGATAACTTTCCCTTGTGTTGATAGATTTAAATTCTCCCCTCTACATGAGAAGAATAATTATGAAATTGAAAATATTTTTTCATGCCCAACAACCATTTTTTTGCATCTTCATCCTTCTTGTGCTCACCATCAAATGTAGAAGGTTTTATTTTGTTCATTTCTCCTCACAGTTCATCCATGCCAGATATCTTATGCTTCCTGAAAGGGGATGGACTCGAGATACTATGTGATTTCTTATTGGAATGCATCAGAGAGTGGTGGTGATGCCTACTAACACTTATTTCTCTTTTCTTCTCATCAAGAGACCTGTGACTTCCTGATTTGCAGGAGCCACTCTCCTTATCCAATTTCTTTTCTATTCTATTCAAGTTCTTCAATAACTTCATGTTGAAGTCCTCTTATTGCTCCTTGGCTCTCATAATCCTCTCATTATCATCTTTATGTCTTTGGACATCCTTCTGCAAATTTTTTATGGTCTCTACCATATTCATGTTTTCATCCCTTCCTTCTCCATGTCCATTGGAGTTTGTTCCTTCAATGCCCAAATGGACATCCATCACTCTGATCTCATCTTCCTGGCTATATGTCCCCTATGCCTCTTCCATTCCTATGGAATTTGTGTTGATTATGATATGATCTATTTGTTGTTGATTCTGCAAAATGTGCATAAAAAAAAACTTTGTCAAACTAATTGTTTCAACAATCTCATGGAAATATGAACCATTCTGGTTCAATAATATATCAGAAATCTTTCTTCTAATTTCTTAGAAAATTGATTGCCCAGATAAATTTCATGGGTGGATATTTTTATTCCATTTTCTAATACCTTTCCAACACCTGATCACATGCTCAATTTCGAGTCTTGAGCAGAAAGTTATGGCTATTAAAAATTGTCTATATTTTTTTTTTGTTCATTTTTCAACTTGGCGCAACTCTGTGCTGTAATTATGCATTTTTGCACATATGCCATTGGAATTTTCATATAATCTCAATGGGGTTTCCTCATATACATATTATTGACACTTTGTTCAAGTTTTTCCTTTTTTTGGGTTCCTGGCTGCTAGTTATAGCCTACTGAATTTCTAGACCAATTCATGTTTTTGGTCTAGAATGCTACAGGTACCTTCTTTTCTATATTAAACATGTTTAACATGCCCAAAAATTTAATTCAGCTCTGGGAATGTCTTCTATGGTTAAATATATTCTCATTGACTAATCCTGTGTCTCATTCTGATTCTGGAGAAAAAAGTTATGGCTCTTTAAAGTTAGATGGGTCTTAAATTTTACTCTCTACTGTTTGTGTTATAACTTTCTCATAAAATCTCTGTTTGACGAATGATTTACAGCATTAGAAATATCTCTCCATGCTCTTTTATTTGAGCTGCAGAGATAGAGTGTACCTTGGTACAATATGTTCTTGTGGTTTTTTCATTGCTAAAAATGTTGTTAAGGGCCTCAAAAACGCTCTGCAAAAAGATGGCATTCAAACAATATAAAATGTCACGGAAAATCATTGTTTTTTTGTTGTTGTTCACCATCAAAATGGCTTCGCGTGCAAAAATTTCAACATGTATGCCCATATTTACCATGCACAACAAAACCACAAGGTAAATCGAGTTCCACAAACCTATAACCACCATGACTCACTTCTTTGTCATGCCAATAACTGCCCACTACTTTTGTGTCGCGCAACAAAATCCACTATGCCCAGTTTTGGTTCTGGTACTAATACCCATTGTGCACAATTTTTGTATCACACACTAATATTCTGTGCACATTTCATTCTATGCACTAAACCATGCCATATTTTATCACGCCCCCACTGCGCACCAATACTTTGCGCGCAACATTAACTACACTATCGTGTGACAATATATACCCATATTGCACGCCCACCAACCAAACTCCTTTTTGCTCTGTCAATACTGCACAGACTACGTGCGCCATTATTATATGTGTGCACATAATGTGCCAGTATTAGGCATGCGTTAATCAATCTGCACTGCGCAATGCTAAATTTAGCACGTGCACCCGCACACCAACATTTTTCCGTGTGGCACCAAAATTTAGCATGCTCACCAACACACCAATATTTTTCCACCCAGTGCCTAATTTTTACATATCACAAGATTTTTACTATGAAACACTCATTTTTAGTGTGCCCACCCACGCACATTTATTTTTATGCACATCAATTCCTCGTGAATGTTGCTGTAGAAATTGGAGCTTTTGCTTAACATTTCCCCAATTTACCATAGACATTCTGCAACTATGAAATTCATTCAATTTCACCCCGATAACACAAATTCAACCTCTGTAACAACAAATTTTTGTGGGTTGACATTTATGGAACAAATTTTTCCCAAATTCACAAATTGAGAATTTTAATTACTAAACTTGCTCCATCCATCATGGCTTCACTGTAACTTGAAATTTGACCCATTCTAGGTCTGAATTTGCTAGAACAAATATTAAATCAAGAATATCTCACCACATGGCTGAAATCCTCCATTTCCTCATGAATTTAACAACAGAAATTGGGCTTTTCCCAATTTTGCATCATTGCTTCTAATTTTTACTGTGGACACTCTACAAACTAAAATTTGGCCACTTTGAAATAAATCCTCTGTGAAATTTC
>JASDQU010099883.1:42839-59064 GCA_032191745.1 Picea mariana | reverse complement strand
TTGTAAAGGTACAGTGGACCTGGTACGGTCCTGAAGACGTGACATGGGAGCATGAAGAAGTTATGTAGGCAGAGTACCCGCATCTTTTTGAAAATTTTGAAGGACACACAGAGGCAATGTAAGTTGCACTGATGACAGTGCAAAAATAAGGGGAGGGGGATTGTAGTGTCCCCAAGGCCGAGCCTCGTTACAGATCCTGATATATGCAATGAATTGTAAATGTGTTCTATAGGCTGGTGAGACAAGTTTTGTATAAGCTGGAAGTCTTATGTGTTTGTTATGCCAGGGAGCCTAAGTGTTGAAGGCCAGGAGCCTGTTGTTTTACTTGTATGTATGCAGAATATTTAATAAAATATAAACACCGCCAGGTGCAGATCGACCACGATGAATGAGTGAAGGGGGACTAAGAATCCACAGAGTGGGCAAGGAACTAGGGGCTGGAAGGTGGGAAAAGGGGCTAAGTGTCGAGCCTAGGGGCTAAGCTTAGATGTCTTAAGCCTGGGAATACTATTTTAATATTATTCCAAAAGATATGAGCATCATATGTTTTTATCCTAAGTCCTTTTGGAAGCACACGTGAATTCCCAAGTGGTGGGAGGAACGCGTCCTAGTGTAACTCATGCAGTCCCATGGGTGACAAGTGTCAACCCTGGTGCATGCACTAAAACGCTGGTACGAGCCGTGAGAAGGGTTCCTCCTCCATGGAACTCAGGGAATACCAGAAGGGAAGGGGGTCTGACTCTTGCAACAAAACCCTCGTACCTCCTCTGAACCGAGGAGGTGTGTATCTGTGTTTGTTCGGATAGCTGGTACATTCCCGGGTCTGAACCGTCCAAACCTGCGTGACCCCTCGCGTGGATTGTCTGTCACACATTCCCGACACCAGGGAGTGAGTCTAACCTGGGTAAGGGGGAAGGGAAACGACATTCTGCCAGGGAAGAGAGCCTGTGTTTGTTCTGTGAAATCCGTGTACACCCTCTATTCTGAGAGCCGAGAAGATTGTGTTCGTCTGAAAAGCCAGTTCACTCCTTACCCATTCGGAACTAGGGAGTCTGTGTAATTCCCTGCGTGGATTGTTGTCATGCGTTCCCAGAATCAACANTCTGTGTACACCCTCTATTCTGAGAGCCGAGAAGATTGTGTTCGTCTGAAAAGCCAGTTCACTCCTTACCCATTCGGAACTAGGGAGTCTGTGTAATTCCCTGCGTGGATTGTTGTCATGCGTTCCCAGAATCAACAATGTGAGACCTTGCTGCCATTGCTGAGCTTGTGTGAGAAGCCCGAGTCTGTATTCCCGGTTGACTGTGGTGGTCGCGCAGTGCTGGTCTGCGCGTGGCATACTGGCCAGAGTAAGCCATTGTTGAGCTTGTGTATGACCCCTCTCCAAGTGAGGGAGGTGGTTGATGTTGGAAGAGGCAGGTTGTCAGGCCTGCGAGCAACTCTTTCCAGGCGAAAGAGTTTGCTAGGAAGTGGTTTCTTCCAGAGAGTGTCCAGCACCAGCTACGGGCTCTGAGACTTCATGATCCGGCATGTTGCCGAGACCCAGAGAGGGAGCTTAGCACCGATGGACTGTGCGTGTGAAGGTGTATACTCCTGGGCGAAACAGGCATGTGGGGAATGAGAGTCTGGTAGTAGTGGGCATAAGATGGCATCTTTGGGAAGAATCCTTCCAGATATTTCTGTGTTGTTTTCCCTATAACCATAGCCTAGTTAGGATTCCTTGCCTTGGGGTGGAGCTCGGTCCCAGCTCGAAGGTGACCCACTGTTGAGCTGATGAACAGTGTGGTCTAAGGCTGGGAGGTTCATGGAAGACCTGCACTTGGTTGGTGGATTTCACTACTGTTACAAGATAAGTGTTTATGTATGTTCTTGTCACATTTGGCATGACTGTGCTACATATATTATCATGTTTTCCACTATGTATATGAATTAGTATGAAGTGCAATCGATTGTTAATTATGGCAATAATTCATATGAATACTCTGTGTTGAGTGTGTTTAATTGTTAAATGCATGTGGTATATATATATATATATATATATATATATATATATATATATACTGGACTGTATGTGTTATGTAAATCAAACAAAAGTGTGTACAGATTGTTATATTGTGCATTATATGCCTTGGTTTAGCAAAAAGGCACACTACATTGTCCAAGAAGTGATCTTGGATTCAATACACTCAGAGGAACAAGTGCACCCTCCCTAGTAGTTGAGGCTCCAGGTTCCATGTTTGATTGATCAAATTGTTAAGTTTCAATCTACACATATCAAGTTCGATAGTTGCTACAATACAAGTAAACACTATAGTTGTGAAAACAATCTTCGATAGGTTCCATTACTACTAGGTATACCTGGTTGCATGTAAGTACTATTGATATAGATGCTTATTACACTTATGAACTAACATCTTCTCTAGGAGACATTTCTTGTTTTCTCTTGTTGTTCTTGTTCTGAGCAGGTCACAGGAGATAGCTTTGAGAAGGATCTACAATGACAGTTGCAAATATGGAGTAGATGAATCCATCAAGTGGTGAGGTAGGTGATCTCACCAAGTACCAATTCTAAAGGAAGCGTGTAAAGAAAAAGGATTTTTGGACATCGTACACTCAGATATATGTGGTCCTATGCAAGTGAAATGTCTAGGAGGATCTCTCTACTATGTAACATCCATCTATGACTTCTCACGAAAAACATGGATGTACATGTTGAAGAAAAAGGATAAAGTATTGAACTCTACTACATCGAGTCTTCTTATGTTGTCCCATAAGGCCCTTCTTCATTTCAAATTACCTTATGGAGAAAGGTAGCTTCATATTCAAGTTTGTTTCTATAGCCAATGTCATGGATCAATAGAAATTGACATCCAATTGTACTTAGTCTCCCATTGTGCTCTTCTCCTGATTCAGGTGGATAGTGGTGGCCACCTGCCTATTCCACTTGGGCCCACACCATTGTTTCTTTTAGTTTTTCTGTTTCCTTAATTGTAGCACAATTTACTATTTTTTGCAGTTCTTCAGGTCCTGAACTTCTGGAGTTGTTTTGAGGCCCTAAACGAAGTTTTTTGGGCATGAATGCTCCGACAAATTTAGTTTTTTCTGGACTTGATATTCGCTGTCAGCAGTGTAGTCCTCGGATAGATCTTTCTAACGATGTATTATGTGCATCAAACGGAGATAGTATGCCAAAGTTATGACCCCGGGAAATTGATGTACCAATTTACCCCAACTGGGCCCATATTCTGGCGTTTCATCTCCTAGGGTTAGGTTTTTTGATGTTTAGGGTTTTCCATTGTTTCTCAGTAATATATAGGCCTTCGAGCCTCATTGTAACAGGGAGTTCAGAGGCCAGTAGCCGCCACATCTCTTCTCAGAGATAAGCTACCAACGCCCTAGCTAGTTTATTTCCATTCTGTCTGTAAGCATTTTTCAGTCATTTGTTATTAATGAAATGAAGTCTTATTTCCGCTGCATCTCTGCGTTTATGTGTATTTCTGTATTTCATTGTGTTCCTACATAAATCCAGATCATCTCCTTCAACCTTTCACTCAACAATGCCTCTTCTCCCCTATATTAAGTTCCACCACCAACAACTTTGATGCTACAAGGACATCATCATATCCTGTCCTCCGTTCCTTTTTTCCAAGTTGCAAACTCTAGGGCTACAAATTTAATCTCAGTTGTAGTTCCTTAATTGAATTGTAGTAGTCTATGCAAGTTTATCACACCTATAGTTATTTTGGATATAGTTGGTTGATAGTTGATTAGGAGAATTGATAGAGCAATTGGCTAAATGGTCAAGTAAGAGACTTAATGGATGTTTGACTCTATGGGTGAAGCAGGCTGATAAAATCAATGCTTTAAAAAAAATCAACACATGAGATATTCAATAGGTTTTAATAGAATGTTTTTGGGTCATTAAAAAAGGAATTAATGTCACGAGAAAAAAGAGAAGGGGAACAAGAACACAATTCTTCATTTTTGGGCAATTTTCCATTCATAAAAGAAAAGATCTCGAAAGAAAATATTAAACCTAAAAAATAAAATAAGGAGAGAAATAGAGGGGGAAGAGGAGATATGTGAAAAGAGATCAATTCTCTTTGGAAGAAATTGGTTCTAATAGTGTTCCATAGAACTGTCTCCAGGAAGGAAGAAAAGGAGTTCCAACAACAAAATTGGGTAGAGCTATAGAAGTAGGCAACCAACAACCAATCTTGTAGCTTGTATAGTAGTAAAAGAAGGGCTGTAGTTTCAATGTTCTTGCTAGGTATGACTACGAATGGAAACAAAAGAACCATATCTTTTAGGGAGGAGACAATTTGAAGAGTAGTCCACAACTTTTGTGGGAAAAGAAGACAAACAGGATTTGATTTTTATTTAATTCATAATTAAATGTTTTAGAAAGAGAAACCTCCTATGATTTTGTGTAGTTAAATGTAATTTAACAACCAAGACATAAACCTACAAGTATCATCATGTGAGAAAGGGGTTGACATTGTTCTCTTTTTTTTGGTTTTGCTGCAATTACAGGAAAAAGAATAGCCCCTCCAGAAACCATGTGTTATTACTTTCTTTTATTATTGATTCAATGGATGTGTTTATTAACCATTAATCCTTATTATAGGTGTTGAAGTGATTTCTTTTATTATTGATTCAATGGATGTGTTTATTAACCATTAATCCTTATTATAGGTGTTGAAGTGATTAAGCAAAGTGACCTTCAATCTAACCAAAGGAGCACAATCTAACGAAAATAATCGACTCAAAACATGATAAGTGTGTTAAATAGTGAAGCTTAATGAATCTTCCAAGAACCGCTCGAAAAGCTAACATGCCCCCGAAAACCGCTCCAAAACTGCTACTAACTACCACAGGCTGCAAAGTAAAAAAGAGAACAAAACTTTCCCGCATAATCTAGATTAAATAATTAATTCAGGAAGGCACTAGATGCTCAGGTCTTCGGAGGATCTGGATACTCAATCGATTGTATAAATATGTAAATCTATGGCCATGTTGGTGTGCTGTAACGAACACACGAATTGAATACAAAATCAGTTCTATCCTATTTCCTCCTGTTTTTCTCCATTTCCCCTGTTTTCTCCTCTTTTCTTTTATGTGCGATTTGCCATTGTGCAGAAGATCTGCTGTGAGAGTGTTGGGTTAATAAATTGCTTAATTCGTGAGTTTGTGTGGGTATTTGCAGATTTGCTGGGCAGTTCTAAAAGGCCGCAAAGCTGTTCTTCCTCTGGATAATTAGCAAACAAATCCTAACAACTGGTATCAGAGCCGGTCACCGATATAACCATGGGAGGTCGCCGGAACGCCCACAACATAGAAGGAGAAATTACGGGAGGATGCTGGTCTAATTGAGCTCGTGAGGGGAAGAGGCCATTGTTGGTCAAATTGTAGAGATGTGCCCTACTTGACTAAATTGTAGTTTATCCATCGTAGCCTGCAGCTCTTTCCGCATCGCAACAGCCCTGCATCAGAAAATGAAGAAAAAAATTAAATATAATCTCTTCAATTCACAATCAGTTTTAGATTCCATTGAAGAGCAGAGTTCAGGCAAGAAACCTGCAGCCTTGGGAAGCGAACGCCAACAGCCTTCGTCGTGGGCTCGAATGTGAGCGATGAGGCGGTCGTCATCTTCTTTGGTTAGGCTTTCAGCTAACGATCACATATTCAGCATGGTCGTTGTTCATATCGAATCTCTCTGCAACGCCCAACCTTTTCAAAATTTCGAATGAAACAAAACACGGATTGGGCGGTTTAAAAATTCAAAATCCAAATTTGAATTCTGGATCGTTCGCGCCTTTACTACATTCAAAATCTAAACGCGTATGGCATTTATAATGGAACGGAGAGCTGGGCGGAACGGGGAGCCGGGCGGCGGAGGGGGAAACGGGGCACTGGGCGGCGGAGGGGTACGACGGCCGGCGGCTGGGCGTTCTACGGGATGGAGCCCGATGCCCGAGACGTTCCATCAGGCTCCATTTCGTAGAAGCTTTAGCTTACTACCTTTCGATTAGCTTAAACAAAGATGCAATCTTTCGGTTTCTTATTTGATTCTAACCACATATGTAGTTTTAGTCATCTTAATCTTTAAGAATACTAACATTCAATGATCTAAAAGAGGACGGGTGATAACGATGGATGTCAGGGATATTAATGATCTAGTGTCGACGTCTCTTTCAGAACACCGAAAAGATCAAATTTGAATTTTTCAAGCCGCAGAACCACTTTAAGTGGCCTTATTTTATTTTACACGTCTCTTTTGAGACTCTTTCGGGCCACAATACCGCCAAAAGGCCCATGTTTCGACGCAAGCGAAACACAGTGAAACCTCTTTCACACTGCAAAAATATATCAAATGTTGATTAAAATGCGTAAGTCTGGTGGAAAGTTCAGCGGGTCTTATGGAACACGTAACGATGTCGGTTTTATCTATTTCTTGACCACTGATTTAAATTAATGCTTCAATCCATTCATCCGTCCATTCTTACAAATAAACACGTATGTCTTCAATCCGGATTATGTAAGTCTGGTGGCTAACTTTCCTAGGGAATGTTTTAGGGTTTGCCAAAAGGTATAAATAGTGGCACAGAGAGCTTCAACTCCTACTGTCTCCACACATTTCTTCGTCATTTGAACTGGCCATCTCCGTACGGTATAATAAATCTCTTCAAGTCCGACATAATAGAATATTTTTCGAGTTTTATTTCCTTGCGGTCCTTGATCAGCGGCGGACTTCCATAGGCCGTATTTTTTGGGGGTCTTCAGCTGATTTTGGGAACTTATTTCGTCTCTTGCTTGATTTGAACATCATTTCAATTTCTTTGGGATTTTTGTACAGATTTTGTTCTGTTTCTTTGCAGGCGAAAAAGATCAAGGAAGTGGAAGTGTTTGTCGCGTTTCTTTAAATGTTTAATATGTCAAAACGTTAAAGATCTGTCAGTGTTTTTCAGAATCAAAAGAAGGCGGGCCAAATTAAGCTGAAAAATCCATAGCTTATACCTTTTCATTTAAATTTCTGTGGTGAAAATTAAGTTCAGAATTAGTCGGAAAATCCACAGTGTTGATGACATCTTGTCGTTGACGTTTCGGATCCATAGGAGGATCCATCATCAGGACAAAAAAAGAAAGTCTGGGAAAAATAGTAAGAGAAGAGCCTTTATTAAATAGTGATGAGGCGGGTGAAGGAGACACGCTTGGCTGAGTGAAACCCTAGTTTTAGGAGAAAATTAGGGTTGACTAGAGGTTTTGGTAGAATTAATAATAATTTTAAGTTGATTAAGGGCTAGATTAAGGTTAAAAAGTGAAGAAACCCTAGAATTGAGGGAGTTCATAAAATCTTAAGTTAATGTTAGTCTTTGTCAAAGAGGTAACACCTAGGTTTGAGGGAAATAATATTAGTCTTAAGTTGGTTTAATTATAAGCTTAGTTTTAGGTTTAAATTATTAATAATTAAGTAAGGTTCATAAAAATGCTAGAATTAGGTTCAAAATTATTAAGGTTAAACTTATTATTTTATGTTAAAAAGGCTAAAAATAGGGTTGACTGAAAAGTTGACCATAGGTTTTAGTAAAAGTAATATTAATTTTAAGTTGGTTAAAATTAATCTAGCCCTTAATCAACTTAAAATTATTATTAATTCTACCAAAACCTCTAGTCAACCTTAATTTTCTCCTAAAACTAGGGTTTCACTCAGCCAAGCGTATCTCCTTCACCCGCCTCATCACTATTTAATAAAGGCTCTTCTCTTACTATTTTTCCCAGACTTTCTTTTTTTGTCCTGATGATGGATCCTGCTATGGATCCGAAACGTCGACGACAAGATGTCATCAACACTGTGGATTTTTCGACTAATTCTGAGCTTATACCTTGTTGCGTTTCTTTTCGCATTTTGGTCGGGTGAAACAGCGAATTTCGATTAAGATACTGCTGTAATGGCCCCGATATCTTTGCCTCCAGGGTTTAGATTTCATCCGACGGATGAAGAACTACTAGCTTATTATTTGAAAAGGAAAGTTCATTGCTGGAAAATAGAGCTTGATATTATTCCCGAGGTTGATCTCTACAAGTGTGAGCCGTGGTACTTGGCTGGTAAGTTATATTATCTTTGTTCGTTATTCTGAATTGCATTCTGAATATTTAGACATTCCCGTTCGCCGACGAAAGTGGATCTGATTAGTTAAAAATAGTAAACCTAGAAACTTACACTTACAACACTCATAGTTAACCTAGAAACTCACGGTTACAACAGCTGTAAGCATTATCTCTAACACCTTCCCTTAATGCTTACATTACAAATATTACAATGACAAATTACAAAACATAACAAAAGGTTAACACAAATTTTGTCATGTCTGTCTCACTAGTCCTCATACATAGTTACACCCATCTCTGAACTTCATAGACAACACTCTTTCTCTCCATCATATTCGAGCTACCAATTCATACATCACAAATACAACTTCTTCCGACCATCTTTGAAATATCTATAGCATCGACGATTCTAAACTACACTGAAGAATAGTCTCGATACTGAAACATTCAATAATTGATCTTACAAAATGACCTTTTTACACACACTCACCAACACAATGATAACCCTTAACTGATGATCTTGAAGCACTGAAATACAATAAAAATCTCTATCTTTTTACAGACCTCAAACCAATTATTCTTTTGTTCTGATAGCTCTAAAGAACATCAAGAACTACATACCTAAATTATTTCACTCCGTTCTTTGAGTGGTTCTTGACAATATAATTTTACAAACAAAAATAACGTAACATACACAACCCACATCACACTATATGTAACACTACAACAAATCTATCAAACCAACTCAAACATTTGTCGAACATAAAGTCCACCCATTGCAGTGGGAATCAAAATATATGAGGCCTTATGAGATGGATACGTTGTGTTAACGATCAAATAATTCATTCTGAAATTTGATTGAAAAATGATGCCTTATCTTGTGGAGGACTTTTGACTGCCTTCCCAAGTTCTAAAAACAAATATGAAAGTACCATTGGAAAGCTTAGGATTTCTAGATGTCAATCGACTATTCAAGCATGTAAAACGGACTCTCCACGGTTCATAAATTTGATTTTTCCCAAGGCAGTTTTCATTAAAAAATATGCACTTTCACCAGCTCATTGGTTCAGAAATTTGCTACTTAGTCGTTGAAAGATTTCCTTTTCACTAGCTAAAGGGGCGGATTCAGGGAAAATTAGCTGGTGAAAGCACAAAAGAGTCCAAAAATGTCTTCTTTCTGACTAGATCACGATTTTTTAATTTCTGAACACGTGGGAAAGGTGCCAAATGATGGATAATAATTAGGAGAAGCTAAATCATCTTTCTCATCCATCTTTAAAGACATGTGGTGATGAAATAACACCAAATGGCACAATAATTCTTGACAGAAAATCTCCCAGTCATCAAAAACAGAATTCTGAATCTGTGATTTTCACCTACAGACTGCCAAATAATGCTTTAGTTGTCAAATTTGACTTGTAATAATCAGATAAAATTTATTTGGTTAAATATTAGGTTATTTTATTGTATTAAGTTTTGTACTATGTTTTCCATTTTTAGAAATCTAGATCCATGTTTATAAGATCTGAGATATGTTGTAAAAGATATAAATACATATCATTTGATAGAAGCAAGGGTTCGATTCTGGATAGAGGACTATATTATGTAGTAAACAGACTTTAACTATGATAATAAAAATCACAGTTTTCTCTCTCTATTGATGTCAGATTCTCATTTTCCTTATGTACTTTTTATTAAGTTGTTTTAGCTACAAAATGATTGTTATCTCATTGGTTAGCTCATAACTTGATATTAAGTTGCTTATCATTGTTTATTAAACCCTACACTTTGTATTCGGTTTAAAAACATTTTTTTCTCACCCACTGAAAGCTATCATCTGATCATTAATCCTTGAGAGCACTGGCTTATTTGATTTTCATTTTTATTGTCTGAATGCCATACTATAACTGAGTTATCCCATTGATCCACACATACAAAAACACAAAAAAAAGTTTACTTTAAATTACCAAGCATCTTTGTCTTACAACCTCAAAGAGTTTCTTGGAGTGATAACAAATTGGTGTCATTTCCGGGGACAGGAGAGGATATTGAAGCTCATCTTCCTTGGGAGACGACAAAATCCAACTTTGATGATAGACAAAGTCTAGACATATTTTCGGTTGTAATCATCTATCTGGCGACACCATGAAGGACGGATCCAGTGGCGACTCCATTGCTCTGAAGTCTGTTGGTGACTCCACTGGTATGAAATGAACGAGAGGTATTCTTTTTGCAATTTCTCAAGTATTTCTAGTTACCCTCATTCAGTACCTGGTAGAGATGAATGGGAACACAACCTTCCCAGATTTCAAGGAGAAGAATGGGAAGTACCAGCTGAACATTTGTTGGATTTTCATGAGTTTAGTCATCGGCTCCAGATCATACATGAAGATGTTCAGATAAAACTTTTTAAGTATTCATTAGAGGGGATAGCCCTTGATTGTTGTAGATCTCTTCCAGCTTCAAGCATTTACTCATTGGCAAGTTTTCATTATTCTTTCCATTTGTTTTGTAAAGATGAATATCCAGCTGAAGCTATCTTTGAAGATTGTTGTGATGAATTTGATAAGCATGTTCACCATGAAGTAGTCTTTTCTTTTGTTTGTCAAGATGAAAATTATGCTGTTAAAGAAGATATTCATGATGCAAATAATAATTTCATAGTTGTAAATGCATCAGACCTTATCACTATTACACCTACTGCCTTTGATTTACATGAAGAAACCGTTAGAAAATGAGTTTTTTCTACACTTTTTCAAGAGGGTGCATACGATATGTTTTCACATGTGATTGGGGAGAAGGATCTGAAGACTGTCTATCTTTCTTTGCAAGATTCAAGAGTTTTCTACTCACTTATTATTGATAAGTATGCAGATGCAGTAGAGCAGACCCTTACTTCAAAGGATGTTGATTTAAGCAGCAGCCAGCCCATATATGACAATTATGAATCTGATTTCGATGAGCCTTTTTCTTTGCCTATAAAGGAACAACATCATGTTGTAATCAACCATTCCATGTTTGCAGAAGACATTGAATATGATGAGTTTAATCTAGCCGAAGATTTCAGGTCTTCTCTTCTCTTTATAACGCCTCATGAACAAAAAATTGAAATCACCTACGAAGAAGATATCGAAAAAGAAGGGATTAGCAATCCAATCAACTCACAACTATTTTCAAATTTGCAGGAACTAGTTTATGGCAACCGTATATTAGAAGTTGAAGAAATTCTTGAACAACAAGCAGAGGTAACTTTGTTTGGTTGTCAATCTATTTCTTCTTTCTATGATCTAGTGGCCATCTACATGAAGATGTTTTTTATGGAAGTTTTCAGTTGTGCAATTTTTAGAATTAAAGTAGATGGCGATTGTAAATATGTATTGCAAGTTGAAATTATGCTACACATAATGAAGTTTCCTCTGAATTTTATCTGCATGGAAATGATTCTTGTAATTAGTTCAATGTTATCATGGCTTCATTGGAAGCATGATGTCACATGATGAGCTAGTTTTTACTTGTTAGGAGTAGGAGTTGGTAGAGAATAAACTCGCCATCCAGCATGGTTCTTTCAGTGCGTTCATTCGCAGCAGTGAATTTCTATTCAGTAATGTATTTTCTGAGTTTGAATAAATATTGCAGAGATATAGTGACGACATTAAATGATTCAATAGCCTAATCGACTAGACACAATACAAAATTGAAGATTGTGAATATTTGCACAGATCAAGGTTGCAGGGTTTTTGCTAAGCGGGGTTTTCAGGTTAAATGGACACACACGGGTTTGCTTGTTTTTGAAACCTCACAAGCAGGCTACAGGCAGAGAATGTATGTGTAGCAAATTTGGTCTTGTAAAGATGTAGGTGGCTCGAGCAACAAGTTGAAAGCTACCGGTTTCAAAGGCAACACACAGAAGTTTAGTGTTTTTTCAAATACATAGTGCATTTCAAGCGACAGCTCGAGAAGAATTTTCATTAAATTCCTATGCTAAGAGATCATATAGAGATCGATTCCCATATCTGAATATTACAGAGATTGAAGTTATTTCTTCCAAGCTGTGAGTGTTGAGTTATTCAACATTCAATAAACCCTCTTTCAATTCATATGGCGCTCAGGCAAAAATCTTGTGGAAAGAAGAATTTTCTACAAATATTTAGCAAATATCAGAACACAGAAGAATGTTCGATTTTGAATTCATCAACATGTGCATTTTGGGAGATTACTTCTGCCCTGGAAAATAAATCCAGAGATGATCGATGATATGATAGAACTTTTTTTGTCAAAGGCATGCATATTGCTGGGATCATCTATTTATGTAAACTTCAAATGGAAAATTTCTGGGAAGTGTTTTCTAGTACCTAGGTCATTAGTAACTTGCTTTCACTTACCCTGTTGAAAACTGGAACGAAAGACAAAAAAGATCTGGCACACATTACTATTCATTGTGTGCCTTGGAACTGATGACTGAGAGATCTCTAAATAGGCTGCCACTTGAGAATTTCAACTGTGAATTCATTGTTGATCAATACGGAAAATTAGAGACAGTTTTCAGTTTAGCAGAAGATTAGGTGAAAAAGCCAATTTTTTTGGAGATAACATGGTCATAAATAGAGTTCTATACATTTTTTTTTAGAAAAAATGTCAAAGTATAGGATATAACTTGTTTATTCCTATAATAAATCAATTGTCAAAAGGTATTTCCAAAAATCAAAGAAAATCTTTTCAACGGCTAATCTTTGTTTTGATGTTGTAGTTAGCCGGTGAAAGTTCAAGGTTTCAACAACTAAATGACATTTCTGAAAATAAGTGAGCTGGTGAAAGTGCATCCCTCAGTTTTCTTATTTCCAGACACAGGAAGATTGTAGAGAGGAAGATGATGAGATGAAAAGTCCATATCAACAGTTCATCATGCATTTTTCTCAGACAGAGATTAAGCAGTCTCTATTTAGCATTGAGATATGTAATTGATTAAATGAATAAACAAGCAGGTTACAGGTTGCTATAGGTTTTTAGATGATAAATTTTAAATGCCAAATGACTCCATGCCCAATACTAAAGGCACAAGGTCTTCCAAGTTATTTGAAATCTTGCAGGGAGGTCTCCATCCCATTTGGAGCCATATGTTAGCGATCAAATAATTCATTTTGAAATTTGTTTGAAAAATGATAACTCATCTTGTGGAGGACTTTTGACTGCCTTCCCAAGCTCTAAAAACAAATCTAAAAGTACCATTGGAAATCTTAGGATTTCTAGATGTCATTCGACTATTCAAGCATGTAAAACGGACTCTCCGTGGTTCAGAAATTTGATTTTTCCCAAGGCAGTTTTCAGTAAAAAATATGCGCTTTCACGAGCTCATTGGTTCAGAAAATTAGCTGGTGAAAGCGTAGAAGAGTCCAGAAACGTCTTCTTTCTGCCTAGATCGTGATTGTTTAATTCCCGAACACGTGGGAAAGGTGTCAAATGATGGATAATAATTAGGAGAAGCTAAATCATCTTTCTCATCCAGCTTTAAAGACATGTGGTGATGAAATAACATGAAATGGCACAATATTTCTTGATGGAAAATCTCCCAGTCATCGAAAACAGATTTTTGAATCTGTGATTTTCACCTATAGACAGCCAAATAATGCTTTAGTTGTCAAATTCGACTTGTAATGATCAGATAAAATTTATTTGGTTAAATATTAGGTTATTTTATTGTATTAAGTTTTGTACTCTGTTTTCCATTTTTAGGAATCTAGATCCTTGTTTATAGGATCTAATATCTGTTGTAAAAGATATAAATACCTATCATTTGATAGAAGCAAGGATTTGATTCTAGATAGAGGACTATATTATGTTGTAAACAAATATTTACTATGATAATACAAATTACAGTTTTCTCTCTCTATTGATGTCAAATTCTCATTTTCCTTCTGTACATTTTATTAAGTTGTTTTAGCTACAAAATGATTGTTATCTCATTGGTTAGCTCATAACTTGATATTAAGTTGCTTATCATTGTTTATTAAACCCTACACTTTGTATTCGGTTTATAAACATTGTTTTCTCACCCACTGAAAGCTATCATCTGATCATTAATCCTTGAGAGCACTGGTTTTTTTTATTTTCATTTGTATTGTCTGAATGCCATACTGTAATTGAGTTATCCCATTGATCCATACATACAATTTAACACAAAAACAAGTTTACTTTAAGTTACCAAGCATCTTTGTCTTACAACCTCAAAGAGTTTCTTGGAGTGATAACAAATTAGCGCCGTTTTCGGGGAGAGGAGAGGATATTCAAGCTCAGCTTCCTTGGGAGACGATAAAATCCAGCCTTGATGATAGACAAAGTCTGAACATATTTTCGATTATAATCATCTATCTGGCGACACCATGGAGGATGGATTCAGTGGCCACTCCATTGCTTCGAAATCTGTTGGCGACTCCAGTGGTATGAAATGAACGAGAGGTATGTTTTTTGTAGTTTCTCAAGTATTTCTAGTTACCCTCATCCAATACCTAGTAGAGATGAATGGGAACATAGCCTTCCCAAATTTTGAGGAGAAGAATGGAAAGTACTAGCTGAACATTTGTTGGATTTTCATGAGTTTAGTCATCGACTCCAGATCATACATGAAGATGTTCAGATTAAACTTTTCAAGTATTCATTAGAGGGGATAGCCCTTGATTGGTGCAGATCTCTTACAGCTTCAAGCATTCACTCATTGGCAAGTTTTCATTATGCTTTCCATTTGTTTTGTAAAGATGAATTTCTAGCTGAAGATCTCTTTGAAGATTGTTGTGATGAATTTGATAAGCATGTTCACCAGGAAGTAGTCTTTTCTTCTGTTTGTCAAGATGAAAATTATGTTGTTAAGGAATATCTTCATGATACAAATAAGGATTGCATAGTTGTAAATGCATCCGACCTTATCTCTATTACACTTGTTGTCTTTGATTTACATGAAGAAACAGTTATAAAATGTCATGATCCCAAGCCAAATTCTTTCTTGGAATCACTAACTACTACTGATTTATTGAGTTATTAAGTGCATACAAGATTCATCAACACATGGAGATCACAATATATTCAAGATGTAGAAGCACAAGAAAAGATCTTACCTTTTATTATGAGCAATGTAAGATCAATACAATAGATGGCCGATCTGGCATAAACCTCAGATGGTCGTACAAATAATAGATATGAGCTGCTACAAAATGCTCCCGCTAATACAAAATAATGCCTCCAAAGGCTGAATAATAAATGAAGATCAATACAAGCCGATATGAATGCCAAACTCTCTAGCTGAAGAATGTCACGCTCCAATAGAAGGCTGAAACCCTCAATAACTCGGCCCTGCTGCCAAAAGTGTCCAATCACTCTAATAAATATGCCAATTGATAGATCGGGAAACTGCAAGGAAAACCCAGATGTCCAAATTCCCAAATCCACTCTCAAACTCTATAGATCTGAATTCTCCACTGAATGGTGTGCCCCACTGGATGACTGAAACCCTAGTTGGTTTGACCTTGATGAAGGAGATCTCCAAATGACCTGAAACTCTCCAAGAATATAGATCGGGTGATGGTAAGAACAACCCAGGTGCCCGAATCTCCAAGATCCCTCTCAATCGTTATAGATCTGAAATCTCCACTGAATGGTGCACCCCATTGGATGACTGAAACCCTAACAGGTTCTGCCCTGATGAAGGAGGCCTCCAAATGCTATGAAACTCTCCAAGAATATAGATCGGGCTATGAGAACCCTGTGGGAGAAGTTTCAGGCTCAGATCTCAAGCAGATCTCCCTAGATCTGAGTTTTACTGAATCACCGGACGTCCCCTATGGATCCAAGACGTCCCAATCTGCAGACAGATGTAGAATGATGATAACCCTCCAGAAAATCCCTCAAACTGATGGTCCTGCACCTCCTGAAGCACTAGATGGAGATGAGATGAGACTAGAATGGTGTGGAGGAGTCTTTCATCCCCGAGACCAAGCTGCGGAACAAGGTGAGTGGATATTTCACCACTGAGTTGCTCACAAGGGTTTGTACAAAAAAACCCCCAAACTAAATGCTCAAGATCAATAGCAAATGCTAATCCAAAACCAGAATGAGTAATAGGTGCACC
>JASDQU010099882.1:340435-350641 GCA_032191745.1 Picea mariana | reverse complement strand
CCTTGTCTTGTGATGTTATTGCAGTTGGATGGTGTTTTCTGGTTCCATCTCGTGCTACTGTTGCAACTAGGGTTTATCTATTGGTTCTAGTGTGGCTTTCCATAACCATTCTATCTAGCAAAGGTTAAGGTGCTTGGGGGTGGTTGCATGCCTATGGTTGGGTGACAATATTGTGATGTTGTCTATGGTTAAACGAGCACATCGTAATATTCTAACAACCCCTTCGTCAACACGACAATTGGTTCACAAACAATGCAAGCAATTTTCCCAACCCAAATGTGACATAAATGATCATCATAAATGTTTGTCCAAACAATTATCCAAGTGTAAATCAAACAAACTCATAAGGATTTCCCCATAGCCAAAGACATTTGACCATGCCACCCCAACAAGCTCAAATTGTGGCTCAAATGCCACCTCAAGACATAAGAACCCCCCCCCTTACCTAAGCATGGATTTGATTAGGGACCATTGACATCACACAAAATGTTGGTCCAAAACCAAGTTTATATTGCAACTTTCACCCAAAATATGAACCAAGTGGACATCCAACCTTTGGAGCTTTTCTTGAACCAAGTTACGATCTAACTTCCAACACTTGGTCAAAACATAACATGCATGGCATGTAGTGAACTCAATTTTAAAAAGCCTTATAGATTGAACTTAGGAGCCTTACAAATCCTCTAAATGTTCAAAACATAGCCCAACTTCAAACCAAAACCAAACTCAAGACTTTAACCAAGGTCATTGAAGACAAACCTGTTGTCAACCTTATGTGCCTCCAACTATATTTCAGGTATCATAGATCCCCTAGTCACATGACAAAGCCTTATAATGTTTCTAAAGGCATCCCTTCAACAAAATCCCATTGAATTAATTCACAAGAAATGAAATTCCAATCACCTATGCAACTTAAACCTAACAAGTGGTGTTGATATCACAAGAAAAATACTTGTAACTCAAAAAATTATTGTGCTTTTAGAAAGAAAAGTATGTATAATACTACTTTTGAAGCACTAGATCGTTCATGATAGACAACAAAAAACCTATACCTATATAAGTGTTGATATATCAAAGTGAGACTTTTACCTCTTCACTAAAACTAAAACCTTTCAACATGTTCACCCAATGTAAGCTTTGTTGGATGTGACTCTTGACACCCATACTTACATGATAGGATGCATCAACATGGCACCTCTTGAAATTCAGACTTAGACTTTGATCCTTCCTTATGAAACTTTAACATTGATGACTACTTAGCGACCATGACTAACCTTATTTCTAGTCCTCCTCTTGTGATCCCTTGTACTACTGAATATCTCTTGCCTTGGATCCTTTTTCTCCTTGATATCCTACTTTGCGTAAATGTACTCCCTGCAAAATCTATTTAATTTAGGATCCAATTCCTTCGATGCCTTCTCCCCTCCCATTCAAGGTTTATCTTAATTTTTTGGCTTTAGTGTTAGCCCTTACGATTAATTTGTTACCTGATGTTCCCCACTCAGGGAACCCTCCTTTTTACCTTTGATCTAGTCTTGTAGGAAGTGTCTTCTTCACCCTTCATATTTACCCAATGAATTTTCCTCCTTATTTTGACATGATATTTCCAATGTGCCTATGCTTTGGGTTCCTCCTCACCTCTAACTTATTTAGTCTCACATAGAAATTACTCCCTTTCTACCTTGTTCCACTTGGGGAAATTCATTACAAGCCTTTTTCGCTAGCCCTACCCTACCCTATTTATTATTAGTTATGCTCATTTTCCTTACCCTGGCCTAACTTAGCTTTCCACACGACCTATAATGATTTTTCAAGTCAACCCATTCCTTTCCCTCTATCCCCCCCACAATATTAGGGGTAACCCCATACTACCATTTTAAGATGATAGATTTTACCTACTCTTCCTCTTTATATTTTCTTTCTTAGTGTAGATCTCAACCCCCATGACCTTGCCTCTTACTCTTCTTCTACTTTCTTATCTCTTGTAGTACTATATTTTTTCTTTCTTGTTTTTCATGGCCTTGGTGGCTTGACTTCTTTTTCTCCTTTCTCATTTCACGGACTTTATGTTTTTCTTTAGTTTTTAGTTTTGCTCATTCTTATTTTTTCTTTCCTTTTTCTAACTTCATAGTAAAACTTTCCTATTTTAAGAGGCGAGTTACTTTACATATATTGTCATGCTCCTCAAATTCAAACTATCTCTACCCTTAGGGCAAGGTTTCTTCACCAAAAATTGTCTCTCTATCACTGTTATCTTGCTCTCCTACTCAACCCTAGCTTTATCAAAGGTAAGGTTTCTTAACCTTCACTAGCTCAACCAAAATTAGTACCATTTTCTCTTTCTTAACCCTTTCTCTATCTTGGGGGTGAGGTTTCTTTTACCTTCGATAGCTTGGCCAATGTTGCAATCATTTTCTCTTGCTAAGCCTTACTCTATCTTAGGGTAAGGTTACTTTTCCTTCATTGGTTAGACTAACATTATCACCATTTTCTCCTACTCAATCCTTTCTTAGTATCATGATATGATTTCTTTTCTTATGTGTCCCATCCAATGTTGCCATCATTCTCTCCTACTTAACCCTAGCTTCTTCTTAGGATAAGGTTGATCCATCTTCACTAGATTTCCCTACATCATTGATGTTCTCCCCTACTCAGCCCTTGCTTCATATCAGGGTAATATTGTTTTTTTTTTGTTGGCTTGATCAATGCTGCTACGATTTTCTCATGCATAACCCTTGCTCCATCTTAAGGTAAGGTTGTTTTGCCTTCACTAGCTTGGGTAGTTGTTACCTTTGTTTTCTCTTGCTCATTTTTTTTTTCTCTGTATTGGGGTAAGGTTCATCTTCCTTCATTGCATCTAACATTTTTGTTATTCTCTCCATCCCAACTCTTGCTCCATCTCGAGGAAATGTCATTTCACTTTAATTTCCCCATATAAATTTGTCTATTTCCCAATTCTTTCCCTTAACCCATTATGTGTGATATGTAAACTACCATAGATATTCCACTAGATGGTTTATTACGACAAACATGAAATTGCTCCCGCAAATAAAATGAGGTTCTCTTCTATTGTACAATGATTACTTTCGTTCAAGTTGGAATATTCGATGCACACCCTACTCAAAATACAAAAAAATAATTGAGAAAATAAGAACAAAACTACAATAGTAAAAGCGATACAAACCTAATGCATTGAACACACAATGTACACTTGAGAAACCTACATTAGGAAATCTCCAACAAGAAATCAAGACTATGCCTTGATTTTTAATTCTTGAATTTACAAAGCAAATTACATAGAAAGATATTTCTTTGACATGAATCAAATACTACACAAATTCTTACTTCATATGCTTTGTTTTGATATTCCAGTCCTTTTTTATGCTCAAATATGGAACAATAAATCAATACGATGGGAATGGAATCCCTTTCTTCCCTTGCAACCCAATATTTAACATATCTCGATAGTAGTCAGGGTTGGGATTGGGCTTTTTGTATGCCACAACTCCCAATCAAGGATAACGTTTTTTACCCTCTTCAATATTCTCAAATAGCCTGATGTGGATTTTCCACATGTGTAAGTAACATGAGTTGATGTAGCTTTCACTTGGAGGTGTGGTGTTCTATTAGCCTTAGGGCTTCCACTTGGGTCTACAATGGTCATCTTATGCTTCAAGACTCTTCTACCTCATAACATGTTGTAGAATGTACCTATTAGTAGACTTCATAAAGGAGTTTCAGAAGTTGAAGCTATAACAATAGAGCATTGAAGAATTAAAAGAGATGAAGCAAAGGTTGGAGAGACCATCTAGGAGTATGAATAGTGGTTTTGAGATTTGATGAGTTAGTTTAGCTACACCATTTAAGTACAACACAAAGCATGGTTTATTGATAGGCTATTACCTCACCTGGGGACATTGTTGTTGAGGTAGCAATTGTTGATACATCACAAAGATTTGGAATTTCCTATGCAATTGGAGTCTATTTCTAGATTGGTTGAATATTTAGTTATGGGGTTGGCTCAAAGGTTAACATAATTTAGTACCAATTAGCTACTTTCTCTAAGAAAATTCAACAGTTGGGTAAAGGAAAACAAGGTGCAAGAGAGTTGATGTGGTGCACGCTTTGAAAAATAGAAGGCTTCCTACAAAACGATTACCCCATGACATATATATATGCCACAATAATGTCTAATTTGTTTGTGGAAAATAAGTGGGAAAAAATAGATGTTGGACTTTATGAAATATGCAGTACCTAGGACTTGACACCCATCATTGCCCATTGTTATAGAAATATATAGCACTGCAATGGTAGTATGATTGGAAGATGATTAAGCTATGCTCAATTTGAAGGAAGTACTTGCATGGGTGTTGGGATATCCCAATGAGGTAGTCTATCAACCTCTACACCAGGTGCAAAGGAGAAGATAAAAAAAATGAATTCAGATTGAATATATTAATTGAAGGATACAAGGCCGGATAGGTCATGCTCAATTTGGGATTAAATGCGAACACCTTGCCCAAGAAGTCCTGGGAGTTCATGGGACAACCTAGCTTAGTTTACTCATTGATCTTTCTACAATTAGCTAACTAGTTGTCTATCTTTCCAATTGGTAGGCTAGAACAAGTGGAGGTTGATCTTGACGGTGTTAAGACCTATGTAGGTTTTGAAGTCATTAAGATACTGGACAATAAGGATATTATCTTGCATTACTAGGGACCAATTGGGATTTTGGCAATGATGCTATCATGAACTTAAAGTGACAATGGATCTTATTTGAGAAATAAAGCCATCAAGTCATTTAGACTTTGGATTCAACATTAGGCGAGTGCTTTGCGGAAGTTTTGAGGCCTCAACTAGCCCCCAAGTTTTAAAAAACATGGGGAACCCCTTTTAAATTTCAAATGAGCTCCATTAATGAACTTTGCTCTCTCTTTTCTCCTTTTTGTATGTTGATTATATGGTAGTGGATTGATATCATTAAAGTAATGATTGCACGTCTTGTTGTACTCATGTTGGTTTCATACCCAAATGCATGGTAAGTTGGATTTCTCATCATGCTTCGCCTTTTAATTTCCATTTGAATTGAAAGCTTTCATTAATTTAGTGAAATACCTCTAACTTAGCTCATGTGAATTCACAACCTCATTTTCAAATACCTAAATGTGTGGTCACGAACCTATTAATGACTTGGGATTGAGTTGCATTTGATAATGAAAGGGTATTTCTAGCAACTTTTACATTTGTGTGCCTAAGTGATAGATGCCGAGTCTTAACAAAAACTTGAAAGTGCTATTTCACACACATAATGAGAGTGTACTAGAGAATGAAATTATGCAGCTATGAGGCTATATTTGTTGACATATAAATGAGTTTCATATAACAACCTCATTCTAGCATCACTTGCCTAGCTGCACCACCCAATTACCCAATTTGGTGCCCAAAGCCTCAAAGGGCCTAATCTAGGTTAAGGAAATGAAATGTGCTAGCCAAGCTACTCCCCATCATCAATAAGATTGAGAATTAGTTTTGGGAAAAATTGATGAAAATGATTATTTTTAGCTAGGTGTTGGCATTGGTAGTCATTTGATAACTTTCGTGGATTAAAACTAGTTAAATGATGGGCAATATTACCAACATTTTTTAGCACCTCGAAATCTTGTATAATAAGGATCGATGACAAATAGAAGGAACTTAATTTCGATGAAGCATCGTCCTGTGTGTGACACACACCTCTATTAAAAAATTCTTTTGCTTATAAAAATGGGTATATGGTAAAAATCCAATTTTACCATTGGAAGGGTCTAATTAGAGGATTTTGGCATCTACAAATCCAAATCATTTGAGAAAATTGGATTTTGAAACCCGTAGTTGGTAAACATGTTTTAATTAGTTCTTGTTGGTGAGGTTTGTTGAACTTCAAGGATTATGAAATGTGGGTTCTTGGTGTAAGAATGAGGTGTTCAACCACTCGTTGGAGATATTTATGAGTTTATTGCACAATGGAATTCATAGTTTCTCAATACGGTCAACGTCTAAAGAGAGTTATGCCTCCATTTTTGAAAAAAAACAAGGAGTTTTCATGAAGGCACCCTTTAATTAAAACTTTAATGGATCATGAGCTTGTTCTGAGATTTTTTCAAATGAGATCAAAGCTAGGATATGTTTATGATGTTGATAATAATATGTCTATTAAGTTTCATGGTTTTTCTTGTAGAAATTATTACCCCATATTATTAGAGTTCGCTAGGATTTTCGGGGTTGATGATGGCCCAAAAAAGCCACGAATCTCTTGGTTATCATCTCATTCTCATTCCTTTAGCTCAACTAAATGTTATTTTCATCAAGGCTTTGAAAATCTTGGTTTTACGCTAACATGTTGAGTTATTTAATTCTTGGTGTTGTCCCCCTTGAGACACCCCTACAAAATTTTTCTAATCCCCAAAGTGTGAGCATGAATCTCTTAGATCAATCCGTGTCCTCCTAGATAGTGGAAATCCCTACTTTCTTTTTCCCCTTATCCAAGATTCGTTCAATTTTTCCCTTTTCCCCTTCGAGAAAACCTCTTAGCTCGATGGCTTATTTGAACTTCTATGACATTCTTCTGGAAACAATCCTAAGATTCCACTTGGGAAATCCTTGCATTCAAGTACCTTAATAAATTAGGGGGATCATCGAGCCTTTGTTTAAGGTTTCTTTAAGAACCAAAAATTTAATCCCCCTGTGAATGGAGAAAATGTCTCCTCTAGGCCTAGATTGATGGTCATTATTTGTTTGTGGGGGGATGCAGATTTTGTGGGCCCAAAAGAGTAAGTTGCTTTGAACAATAGAGAAACACATTGTTGGAGGAGATCAATGATTTATAAGTTATATGGGGTAAATAGGAGGAGCCCACAAATGCCAAGTTTCTTGAATGATAGAAGTTCATCTTGTTGAAGTGGACCAACGGTCAAAGATCACTCATGAGAGGTCAAGGAAAGGAGGGGCCCAAAGGTAACCCACACCATGAGTGGTCTACATTCATTCCATAGGAATGGATCTATGGCCCACATCCTCCTATAGAAACCATGTCCATTGGGGGCCCATAAATGCCATGATATCATGAATGATTGTAATTCATTCAGTGAGAACAAATTAATGGTGCAGATATCATCATGGGGTTTGGGTTTGTAGGGGGTCCATAAAGTGAGAATGTTGTGAATGGGTGACTTTTCATCTTCTCAAGGAGATCTATAGTCCATAATCAATCACGCCCCCCCACTCACCATTGTAAAAAAATGTAGTGTCGTGAAGAGAATATTCACTAGTAGAGAATCAGGAAAGGCCATTCAAGGTAAAAGATTCAATTAGTATTCCATGGATTGGATCCCTCCTACCAATAATGAGTTGTCACATGTCTTGGCATAAAAGGAAAATAATGGATTTGTATGAAAAAATCCATTTATGGGCCACATGCACCCACATGTAATGGTGTTTTCACCATTAAAATATCACAATAAGGATTCCTTTCATTCATTCTATGTGGAAACTTCAAGGAAAAGTATATTGGCAAAGAAAACTACCATCCTCAATAGGTCATGATATCATCAACTGAAATTGATGCTTCCACCACCACTAAAACTAGCTTCCATTTCTGTCAATTGGGTACCATTGTTTGTCCAAGTAACTCTTGCATTTGCTCACACTTAGTACTTTTCCCTTCTAATAATATTTTCCACCATGATGGAAGCCAAAAAGAGTCTTCCTCCTAGTTCTCAAGTTATTGCTTGGAGACAAGTGATGTCTCATTTTCTAAGCTTCCCCCTTTCATGAATAATTATGCTAGAGTGGCTTCCCCTACTATCAAATACACCACATCTTGCCAATTGATAGGGGTTTCCTATGGTTAATTCACACACAGAGAATAAAAAATCTCCGACTAGACCTCTAGCCTAGCTCAACATATCATTCCTTATATGTGACCATTTCCCAAATTTCTCAAGATGGGCACTTGGAACTACAACCCCACCACCTCATTTATCATCCTCATATAACAAATATGATATTTTCCCCATCATTTATAGGTTCATATCCACCATGGTAGACGACCAACTAAGTTCAACACTGCTTTCCATTAAAGTCCAGAAAAATAAATACCTCACCCTATCTGATGACCAGAGGAAGAACCTACTCCTAAAAATACTTCATAATCAAGGTTATGCTCTAGACCAATCCTCCCCATATAGAACCAAGAATTTTCCTAAGCGGGTCCAAAAGTCAATAGTCTTGTTCACCATTATTTTAGGAAGGGAATATGACTCCACTATGGATGAAGCCATGCTGGCCCTCTTAACATCTTTCATGGCCACCGAGTTCCCCCTTTTAGATACGTTGAGGCCATTGCCAAAAATACGAGAGAACAATTGGTGAATTTCAAGATAGGTAAATGTTTTTACTGTCCCTCCTACTTGGTATCTTTATTCATTTTTTACCATAATAGCTCCCTGAATCACCTAGAGATACAAAAATTTAAGGATGGTAAACCATTGAGGTGTATTGATTAGATACCTTGGGCCATGAAGGATGACGATGACTCCTCCCTATTTAACTATATCAAAAAATTCATGTATACAACCTTTGCAATTATAACATGGAAGGAACCAAAGTGAGTTCCTGAGGAAATTGAGCCATGTGTACATGCAGGTACCAAAATTGGAAGTGGGGCATGGTTTTTGGGGGAATATTTCACCATCATTAGAATGTATGGGTCAAGCCTAACCCCTTATATACTTTCCATGCCTCTCACCCCAAATTTTTTTGTGCTTGAGTATGTCAAATAGTTGGTTAAGATTAATGAAGCATGTTTCTTAAAATCGAAGAAGAGTTGCATCACCTATCCCATTGTTATGGGGGGTTATGCCTTTTTAGATAGCAAGGGTGACAGGGAAGCTACCTGCATCCTTGAAGGAATGGAATTACCTTTGGACAAACATGAAAGTATGAATCTCACTTCACAATAACAACAACAAAGAGATATAAAATGCATGGGCCAAATGACCATGAAAGCAAACCTTCAGAAGAGAAACTRAACAACATGCATTTTTGAATGGAAATGAAAACAATTATAGATACCAATGCAAACCATTCCAATRYGGTGTCAAAATATCCTCCCCCCAGAATGAGATATCAAATGTTCCACATTACTATACATTCTACATGCATGAGGTTACTGTAKATATGAATTTTATGGACCTGAYTGTGGAATGAAGAAAGGAGTTACTAGATGATAATTTCAACAAGCACAAGATGGATGCTTGGTGGAGAATGAGGGTGTACTTGGAGTAGAGAAAGAACCTTATGGAAAAACCTCTCAAGATGAATAGTTTTCGAATTTTTATGAGGAGATACATGACAAAGATGAAGATGAATATGAAGAGAAGGATGACATCCCAAGAACATGGTTGGCCCAAGTATAAGTAGAGAAAAAGGACCCAAAAAATCTCATATATCCAAATGGAACTTCAATGTATTGGACTACGTGATTCAAAGGGAAAGGAGAATTGGGCAAGGATGAATGAGGTCTATTTGAAGTGCCCACTATGGGGAAAATGCTAAAGGGAATATGACTAAGAGCTAATGTTGATGCCCCAATGACAGAAAAAGGGAGATCTCCAATTGACCTTTACCCCAACATAAAAAAAGAAGGCAAAATTTGACAAGATGATGGAGAATTTGAGCAAAAGGACCTCAGTCCTTAGCCACATTGACTATGCCAAATCCAATTGGAAGAAGAAGTTCAAGGACATTAATAAGAATTTACACCTCGGGATACTAGCAACCTCCCTTCCTCTGTGACAAAGAAGGAATAAAAGAGAAAAACAAATGAGGAAACCTAGAGGCAAGTTGACTAGAAGAAGAATGCTGTTGTCAAGATTGCAAAGAAAGCAACCAATGAAGTAGAGGAGAAAATAAAGGTATAAGAAGAAGTAGAAAATAAAGTTGTTGAAGAGGAGGTAAGATAAAAATCTGTAGAGCAATCCAAGCATAAAAATAAGGCCGAGGAAGCATCAAATAAGGTACTGGAAGAAATTGTAAAGAAATATGCAAAGGGAAACCAAAAGCTAGAAGAAGAGGGAAAAATAAAAGTTGAGGTAGATCAAGAAAAGAAGAAGCTTGAAGAAGAGAAAGGGAAGGGAATTGAGGTTGAAGAAAGCAAGAAAAAAGGAA
>JASDQU010099882.1:327658-339668 GCA_032191745.1 Picea mariana | reverse complement strand
TCGACCTAGGCTCATTTCCATTTATGATGATAGAATATGCAATTCACCATGACCACTCTAGAGCCATTGGTTCAAATTCCATTTTCAGAGATGCTACCTCAGGACTAGAGGACTGCCCAAGTCAATTCTAGATTTCTGAATTTCCTTCCATTGACAATAACTAGATGGAAAAACACACTAGCAACATGGTGTATAAAAAACACGTCGGTGTTTCTCATGTGAGAGGGAGTCTCAAGAGGAAATTTGAGTCTATGACTACATAAAAGAAAATGTTTACAACAAAGGTGAGAGCCTTGGAAGTTGAGAAATGGATTTTGGAAAGTAGACTAGTCCCTTTGAGAAAGGATCCATAGGTAGTTGCAGAAGTTGTCTCTGTTCTCAAAGAGAAGCAAGAAAATATTAGGGATCTAGAGTGTAATTAGGCCACACCAACAATTCCACTAATGCAACAAGTGATGGTTAAAAATAAAAAAATTGAGTGAGGGTGTCAACTATCTAAGTAACAAGAATGTCATTCTCAATGTTGAGAATCGTTCCCTTGAGGAAATGGTGGCATATTTGGAAATAGTGCAAGCTAAAACCACAAAACTGACAATTAATCTAGATGAATCAATGAACGAATCAAAACCCTACGTTTTGAAGTTATTGAAGCATACATGGACAGATCCTTCCCTACTCATGTTGTGATCCATGGAGTAGGATATTCTAACATAGATTAGCTCTAACAAAAAAATGAAGAGCTCCGTAGAGAAGTAGAGGATYAGAAAATGAAACATCAAGAGAGCTCAGTCAAAGAAACAAGTAMATAGACCTTAGTTGATAAAAGGAAGGAAGGCCTRAAGAGGCCAAGTCAAAAGCTGRAGAAAACCAAGAAAAAAATATTTGAGCAAAGGGTTGAAGTGCAGTGCTTAAAGAGGAGAAAGAGGCCTTGGAAATCAAGTATGACAAGGCCTTTGARGARGCTAAGTTAGTGGAAAAATTGAGACAATGAAGAGCAACATGTGGGGGCATGCTATGCAAGACATACCCAAAATCAAAGATAATGTGTAATTCTACTTAGAATTCGATGACGTACACAAGCAAGTGAGGTGGWACCTAAATGACTCACAAAAGGAGGTAGTGTATAAAGTTTAGGTGGCTAGTGAGGTAAATAAGATAATAATTTCAATATCCTCTCAAGCACTACAACTATTGGGGATTAGAGATAGGACCATGYTCCTCCCCTACTATATTATATAGGAGTYATTTTGGTTCCACTTTGTTTGGGCACTACCCAATCACCTATGCTTKCTTATAAGTCAAGCATGTGTGGGGACTCGAACATGTTGAGTCCTACACTAAAGACTRCTCAAGCATAATACCACTAATAAGAAGGCCACATCAATAGAATATAGCATTGAAAAMTTTATGGGTGATGACAACMATGGTAGCCAATAACCTCCTCTATCCTCAGGATGARCATTTTGTCTTACACTCCCTAGAAAAGTATGTTGGGATTTTGAAAGCAACRAGAGTTAGACTATTAGCCATGGTGGACCAAGCGACACCTTCAACTTTGGATATTCTAAACTAGTTTCAACATTCCATGTCCACATAGACCCTAGTAAAATGCTTCCTTCATTCCTTACCACCCATGGATCATATTGAGAAAACAGATTTGGACAAGTCATTTAGAATTTTGAAGGGTGGGAAAGCACTTAGCGAAGAAGGGTTGTGACAGTGAGCATTGTCTATGATTACGTCATAAAATTCCCATGAAATGAAGTACCTTAGAATGTGAAACCACTAGCTTACGAAATGCTAGGATAGCAAGTCCCACCTCGCCCTCTAAATCTGCCTCTGCAATAGACATCACAACAACTGAGGTTGCCTTCCCAATCTTCAAAGAGAAGTGGTTTTAAAGGGGGGAAGAGACAAACATATAACACAACTTTTTTTAGCCATCCCCCACATGATGGTCCCTAATTTTGTGGCAAGTATTATTGGATTAAGCTAACTAATCCCTAAAAACCTGGGATTAGTTAGCACCAATCGAAAAGACACCCAAGCCTATAGAAGAAGATCCTTGTAGCTAGACAAAGGATTGGGGAGATTGTACATCATAGGATACTGAAATTTTGAGAGAGTCGAGCCCTTTCATTGCATAATTTTCATTGACTTGATGTTGGGAGGATCTGTCGCATTGATTTCATTTATCTTCTACTCTCATTATCTTGATTTCTATAAACATGTTTTGAAGCTCCAGTAGGAAAGGAAGCAATAGAGGCCCAAAATTGAGATTTTACAATCTACATTTGGTGCCCTCATTGCAATACAAATAATTGTTGAATTTATTTTGTAATTAGGGCTGAGGCACATTGCCATTGGTGATATAATAAATTTCAAACAAGTTACATTGGTGTTCTTTCATTCTATGTCTTATATTCTTATGTTGAATCAATGAATGGATCTATGCTTGTGTGCAAGCCCATTTTATTTTTTGTCTCATGAATATGTTAAAAAATAAAGTAATATATGACCTTCTCTTGTGATGTATGTTTATGTTTCTTTTACATTATGTCTTATGAGAACAAAAAGTTGATTGTGGTGCTCTTTTGCATTGAGTTAACGAACCCTATATCTAGCAACCATTAGTGGTTTTTTTCCTTTCACTATATACAATGCAATCATAATCTTTAAAAAATTGTATAGGCAAACACTGTACACCACCTTGTCTTTACAATAAAAACTAGTTAAAGCTTCATAGATAAAACTTGTTCTCTTGTGACAGGTGTGAACAAATCTTTAAGAGAGTTGAGGGTAACCCCCCTATCTCGAGAACTGACAAACAATAAAAACTAGTTAGAGCTTCATAGATAAAACTTGTTCTCATGTCACAGGTGTGAACAAATCTTTAAGAGAGTTGAGGGTAACCCCCTATCTCAAGAACTGACTCGAATGCTTAAAGTGAGGTAAGAAGGTGCTCATACACATTATGCCCATGTGAGAGTGGGAATGTCTTGGGAGATAACACCTAGCACTTCTATTTTTCTCTTACCCAAGCATTGCTTACTTTGGCAGGTTGGTGGGCAAAAGTAAAGCACCATCACTCACTAGAGTGATTACTTTGGAAGGTTAATGGGCGAAGTAAAGCACCATCACCGAGTGAGGTTTCTTAGTAAGTGAAATTTGGCCTACAAGGGTAAACTGGCCAATAAAAAGTTGATTTATTAAATTAAAATGGCAAAGTAAAGCCACATTGCTCTTTTGGGTGAGAAGGCAACCATTACAAATTAGGGATGGAACACAAGCAATGCCAAAAGCATGTGTGGGTGAATATGCATCAGAATACAGTGATGCCCTGATAGTGCTGGAAATGGCACAATAAGCCTCAAGGAAAAAATCCTTTATTATTATCAAAGGGTTTCCCTTCTTTTATGAAAATTATTTCAAACAATGAAGTCGCCTTTTGAAATGCAATTTCAAGCCATGGTTTTCTTGGGATTGTATCTTTTCTTTTCAAGCTTGAATGCAGTGCAATTTCCAGCCATGGTTTCTATTACCTTGCATTTAATAATCTTCTATTTTCACGTGTGAAATTTCTTGTCTTGGTAATAAATTGCATTTTGGAAATTTGTCCCTTCATGCTTGAAATTCCTTGTCTTGCCAATGCAATTTTTAGCTATGAATTTTGGTTGGCATTCTTGAGTTTTTTTGTCTTCAAAGCCTGAGATTTTTCATGTCATGCAAGTGCAATTTCCAGCATTTGTTCTTCTTCAATTCAAGTACAAGTTCTTCTTCAATTCAGGTACAAATTCATGAAAGAGTTAGTGTCCTGTGCATAGTTTCATTTATCATTTGCTTTTTTTTAACAGTCTTGATTGCATTTGATGAGTGTGATTTATATTGCAGATTTATGAAGGAGGAAGGAAGCCATTTCTTCAAAATAGCATAGATTTTTTCTTAAAAAGGAAACAATTGTTGAAACAAAACAAGCATTTGAAGGAAACAATTATCGAATCAAAACCAGCATTTGATCACCAAAACCCTTGCGCATTCAAAACTAAAATTTTCAAATTTGTTTCAAGCATCAAAGAGGATTGGAGAAGGAGTTTTGATTGATATTGCATTTGCTTTAAAGATTGGGCATTGCTCTCTGTATATCAAACTTTGCATCTTATATGCTCAATTGTGCTTGAAGATTTTTGAAGCTTGTGAATGATGTTTTGTGCTCATGCTTTACACATTGGTTGAAAGCTCATTTGCTAATGCTTAAACATCACGTGTAGGCATACAACCATTTCTTGAACTCTATTTACCAATCATCTTAAGACTAATTCTTCTCATTCATGGTGGCATCTAAATCTATTTTGTTCATGCTTGTAAGAGGTTGCATTATGCATTGAAGATTTGTTGTGGACAAGCTTGGTTTCAAGTGAAGCACATCAGCTTAATGTTGTTCGTGAAGATATGGTTTCTAGGTTGTTTCCATTTACCTTTATAGGTAAAGTGTGTTGGATTGGTATAAGGTTCTACCAATTTTCACCATTTAGAATGGGTCATAATTTAAACAAGTGTTTGAAAAATGCGTATGGTGAAACTTATCATGTGGCTAAAATGTGGCAAGAATTTGATGAAATACATGTAAAAGATGGAGAGTTGATATAAAATTTCAATACAAGGTTTCGACAAATATATTACTGTTTTCATGATGACTATAGACCCCCACCTCAAACAACTCGTGCCCCCCACCTCAAATATTTTGTGAGTTGTATGTGTGTACCCTTCCGAAAACCATTATTATTTTCATTTTGCTGAAGGGATCACTAACTTCCATGAATCCTGTGAAGAAACACAAATCCTTGAGAAAGAGTTGAAGAAGTATCCATTGACCTCGTGTTCATTTCCTGATTCCAACAACATAACGTATGACGAAGATGACTCTTTGAAATCGGAAATCACCGAAGGTAAAAATTAGGTCAAAGATATGTGTTATCAGAATGTGCTCTTACAAGATGAAGTCAATAAAAAAGGTCGCATAAACAAAAAAATGTTGTCTCCTAAATGCCATTCGCAAGTTTGTTTGAAGCTAAAATAAGAGCCTATTGCAAATTTGATTAATGATACTTCTCTGGTTAGCACACCCACATACAATGAATGTATAATATTGGAACATGTTTCCAAAGTTATAATTATGAAATTTAGGGAAAAAAGTTTGTCATGTGTTCACAAACAAAGAAGATGGCATGCACTCTTATGAAGTTTTTTTTGTAGAGAGAAAGATGAATGCATAATAGTTTCTTTAAACACTCTTGTCAAAGACACTAACATGCTATTGGTTTCCGAAGATTATTACATCAAGGAAGATATTAAAGTTTGTTGCACTACATCACATGTATTTCTTGAAGGTACTAACTTGAAGAAAGACTTGTAGAAGTACCCTTTGTCCTTGCCTCCTTCTCTTGACCCCATTAACACAACACATGATGAAGGCACGTCATTGAAGTAAGAAATAACAAAGATTGAAAGTTAGGTTAAAGATATTTGCCACATGTATTTTCTCTAACATGATGAGATTTATGAGTACAATAGAAAAAATTAATATCTTATAAGTGTCAGTCACAAGAAGGACAAAAAATAAGTTGTTGCACCTTTGATCAATGAAGGTTATGATAACACATCTTTGTCAAATGCACTTATGTATGATAAACAAACTAGCTCGTCTATGGTTACAAAATCTTATGATTCACCATTAACATACAATCTAGAATCCGATGTTCAAGAAAAGAGAAAAGATCGTAGATGCTACCTTATTGCTCAATGACAATGCTTATTCTCAAGAAAGGAATGTAAATAATGCCTCATTATTCATTGATAATGTCAAGTTTGAGATTGTTGAATGTCCATTTCGAGAGCTAATTTTGGAAAATGTTTAATCATGGATCGCTAATGAGGATTGCGATACAACTAAAAGAAAATTAAAGCTCATGTAGGAAGCAATCCTTCATCTCGAATCACTTGCCATGTGCAACAAAGGTAAATATAACTTAGACAATGAGATAACCATGGTGAGTAGTATCGTAGAGTGGCAATGCACACAAAACCATGGTGAAGTAAGTGAGTTGTTTTTCACATTCTATTCTTGCTTTCAAAGATTATAATAACAACTCTTACAATATCATTGAGCATTGGATGAAATCTTTATTTTCCCAAACGTCCTCGCAAAATGGTAAACATCTTGTACTTGTTGCTTTGAATGGAATTTATAGTGCTTTAATATTTCCAAATTGTCATTTTACAACATACTAGTCTCACATACCCATGCTTAACATTGAAAACATTGAAAATAGTCCGATGGCTACATTAATGCATTATGCCAACACATGATTTTGAATTTGATGTAGTTAGGGTAGGAGTATGGTAGTAGGATTTATTTATTAATTTTTTGATTTCACAGAGTAATTCTTTGGTCTTAGTTTAGTTTTCTAGTTTTAAGTGTTTTGATAGCCCCTCATTATATTTCAATCAATGTGCCCTTAAAACAACTAGCTTGTACATAGTAATTTATTTTATTTTTGTTTCTTGTTTTCAGTGTTTCGTTTGCACCTCATCTATTGCTTTTCGTTTTCTTTTCAGTGTTTGATGAATTCATAGATTAGTTTGTTTTTAATAGTTTTTGTTTTTTGGTCTTTGTTTTCATTTTACAAAGATTAGTTTGATGGTGCATTACATGACCCTTGCTTGCTTAAGCACAAATTTTTATTTTCTAGTCTTCCATGTGCATTGATACTTGGTGCATGTTGGTTGAAGTCAATCAAACTTCACATGCTACCCTTAAACTTTAGCCTGGAAGGAGGTAGAATTAGAAGTCAGATAACAAGATTATGAGGAATGCTAATAGTGGTTGGACCTCAAACATTCCAAGAGATTAACTCTTTGATGACCATGACATTGATTTTTGTTGACGAGTTAGCTAGCCAAAGGAATCTATCCACTACACTAAAAGACAACTAGTCACTTTAACGATGAATGTTGATAAGTCTAGGGTGGCATATCTCAAAAGGGAAACTTAATACGTAGGTGTATGGAAATAAATACATCCCAAGAAAAACTGTCATCTCCACTAGCTTATAAAGAGATGTTGCTTCCCCCATCCTTGATTACCAAAGAAACACATAGACAATAAAATATTGGAAACAAAAGTAATGTAAATTAAGACGAAAATGCATATGTATCCATAGGGGCTATGGATGCTCACTAGTAATAGAGCAAGGTCTATGATACCGAGGTCACTCCATTGAGGCTATGGCCATTTATGGGTAGTGGAGCAACACTGAGGCCCTATATAAAAAATCACACATGGAATTTTTTTTTTATCCCTAATACAAATAAGCCCCATGACCATGACTTAATCCAAGATCATTGATTTATGATCAAAAGTAAAATAAACTCCATTTTTTCTTTTGGTACAATTGATGAGTTGACCAAGTCGATTAGTTGGAAGAATCATTGACTCCCTTGTAAGGAACATTTCTATGAAGAGCGAATAAGGTTATCCTATTTCTCGATTATAGCTTAGAGGTTGCCTACAAAGAATCATGCCTTCACCTAGTGTATCACCATTTGTTGAGGCCTCAACTAGCCCCCAAGTTTAAAAAACATGGGGACCCCCTTCAAAATTTAAAACAAACTTTATCAATGAAATTCACTCTCTCTCTTTTTGTTTTTTGTATGTTGCTTGAATGGTAGTAGGTTGGTATGGTTAAATTAATGGTTGCACTTCTTCTTGAAATCATGTTAGTTTCATACCCCTTGCACTCATGTTAGTTTCATACCCAAATGAATCATAAGCTAGATTCATCATCATGCTTCACCTTTTAATTTCCCTTTGCATTGCATGCTTTATTAATTTGGTGAAATACCTCTAACTTGGTTAAGGAACATTTGTAGCCTTGTGGTCATATGCCTAAATGCGTCACCAACCTATGAATGGATTTGGATTGAGTTGTGCTTGATAATGAAAAGGTGTTCTCTAGCAACTTATACATTTGTGTGCCTATGTGACAAATGTCGAGTTCTGATGAGAGAATGAAAGTGCTTCCTCATGCACATAATGCGTGTGTACCAGAGGGTGACATTATGTAGGTATGAAGCTGGATATTTTGACACATAAATGAGTCTCATATCACAACCTCATTCTAGCATCACTTGCCTAGTTTCATTGTCTGATTGCCAAATTTGCAACCGAGAGCCTCAAAAGGGCCTATTACTAACGAAACTAGCAGCCTTATCAAGGTCCCTCGAGGAACTAAGGCGGTACCACATAGGACAAGTGCCCAATCTCACCATGACACAAGTCCTTCCCTGTTCAAGCCCAAATCCTACACTAAAGGACTTTGGGAGGCTTCCCGAACAAAATAACTTCACCTAGAAATTAGTAGACCAAGGCCTATGTGATATAGAGGTGAAGATAGGAGTTAGTTATTTAAGATAACTAATCTGTAATGATAAATAACTAACATAAATAATGCAGACCAACAAAATAAAACCACTTAAGATTCATAAGATAAAACAACAAAATAGTGCAAAAGAGTAGTGAGAGCCCTCACCAATTCCTTGGATGTATTTTAAGTATACCTTTTGGTATTGTGGCTATATTTTGAGTTGTTCCTTGATGTCCTGAATTTTCAGATTTGTAAAATGCATAAACATAACACAAAAAAAAAGAAACGTTCCCCTTTTGAGGCATCCCACAAATGCTAAGCACCTTAGATCACTAGATTTATGGGCTATGAAGCTTGGGCATCAAGCTAACGATGATTTCCTATGCTTGAAGCTTTAGATTTGCAACAAAATGGTAATTTCCAGCAAGCTGGAAATCACCTTGTAGACTTGGGGTTCAAACCCCCCTGGGGTCAAAATCCCCCCCAAAAATAGTCCAGCCAACAAATTACTTTGTTGTGGCTGAAAATTGCTAATATATTCCAGAAAATAATAGATCTAATTTTAGAAAACAAATATGGAAATCAAACAAGGTTTTTTATGATAGAATACTTACCTTTCATCCCCCCTTTTAGATGAGATTCTTGCTAGATTTGATGTAGGCTTTGCTGTAAATTTTTAGATTTGCAAAACTCTCAAAATACCCTCATGAAATAGAGAATAGAATGCAAAAAAATAGAGGGTCAAATAGCCTTAGTGTAGTGATAACTCTAGAGACAAATTCCCGAAGGTTCTATTAGCTATGTGAGATGGAAATCCAAGCGTAAGCTAGCAAAATATTTTTGGTTTTTTGTATTTTATGATTTTTTATTTTTTAAAGCGGAAAAATTAAAAAAGAGATTGTTTGGATTTAAAAATAAAGTTAGTTGAAGTATTGAGGCTTACCTCGACCTTATTCTTACCTCTTGAGCGTCGACTTGTGATCACAATCCTTTCTAAGTCGGCCGTAGAATTTGGATTAGAATTTGGGTTTGGAGTTGATGGACTATCACCCCCAATATAGTCTAGAATAGTTGTATTGCTTCCGAATATTGCTAGGAAAGCTCCACTAGTGGGATGGTATCCAATCATTAGATCAATATGGGTGTGAAATGAGATCTCCTCCTTGTTGAAGAACCCTCGATAAGGCTTTGTCCAACACTTGGATTTGAACCACTTGAAACCACCAAAATAGTAGATGAGACGAAGTCTAGACCTCTCCTTCCACATCACTATGTAGCCCCTTGATGGATTGATCCAGTAACCCTGCAAATAATATCGAAAAAACAATATCTACTATATGAAGCACTCTTACACTTGGCCAAGGAGAAAGAACATAGAATAATCAACCCATGAAATGCACTAGAAAATAAAAGTTCTTATTGGATGGCATAAATGATCTCACACTTCGACAACAACATAATTGGGAGGAGGGACGAGATTTTTAGAGACTCTCCTTGGAACGACTAGTTTCCCTCTCCCAATTAAAAAATATTTGTTTGACTTGTCATCCACAACCCGAAGATTAAGTCCTTACATTAGAAAATATTTTTTACAATAAAGTCCTTTATATGCCACGACTCTCCTTTATAACCCACGATTTGATTAATGGACGGGTCACTCTCTTTAAAGAAGAATGCCATGACTATACCAGAATGTTCACCATTTAGTCAATTCCAACACTTTTTCATAAGTTGATGGGCTCCTTGTATAAGAAAACATTAAGTGAAGGGGTGGCCCCATGACATCATTTTCCAATACGRGGTGACCCCTTTTTAATCACTTGGCACCTTAAAGTAAAACTACTAAAAGGGGATGGCCCCTTTTATGATATCATGTAAATTCCCTTAAAGAGGGTGGCCCCTTTTTAATCACTTTCACTTGGTACCTTAAAGTAAAATTATGAAAAGGGGATCGCCCCTTTTATAATATTATGTAAATTTCCTTTTTGATGACTTAGAATGTAATCTTTGATATGCATTTTAATTTCCCCCACATAAACTTTAAACGTTTTTGGATTGACAAATTTTGGCACATGGATTTTGTCCGTGACATGATTTGCTTGTTTTTTTGTCGTTGAGTTTATCCTTGCATGTTGATGAATGGCCTTATTATGTCACATTTTCCTAAAAATACACTTGCGTGACACTTCGGCAATTGATTTTTTCTTACAATGAGACCCTTTTCCATTATTGTATTTTCGACCTCAGGACTCCGTGCATTGGGTTTGTGAACTGCCTTAAACAACATGAGATGCTGCAAATTGTGAGACTGCTATGTTGAGAATTTTAAAGTGATGAATGTACCAAGGCCAAGAGATGCTTATAAAATTTAGACACATGACCATGTGAGAAATAACATAGGTGCGCAAGACCATGGGTGGACTAGCCCTACATAATGCGATCACCCCTACAAAAAACCTGGATCCTGTAAACCATGTGTCCCAATAGATCGATCCCAAGGCCTCCAATCCTATCTAGGAGGAAAGGAATTGAGAGTGGGGACTAGAGGGACAAGGCATGGTTGACCACAAAGGCCTAGGAGTCCATATACAATATCGTCCAGATGGCCTACAATGGCCTACAAGGCTTTAACTTACATCTTCTTCAGCTTACAATGGTGTAGCCAAATGAAAAATCACAGGGTACCTTTCCAAGAGGTAACAACTAGCTCTAAATGTGGGACATGTGCTCTTCTTGGGAGGATGTGAGAACCCAAAAATCTCAACCTGTATGCTTGAAACAATCTCACAATCCCTTCCTAGAAAACACAAATAAACCAAAACAAAATGCATTTAATCTAGGAAACAAAATTAAGGCAAAACTGAAAGGAAATAACGATAAAATGAAGAGCATCTAAACTAAATTAATGCTCACAATAGAAATCTTATTCATCCTATCTACTCTAATCAAGGAAACAAATCATGTTAATTAAAGTCGAATAACCAATGCAACTTATTGGAACAAATATTGAAATTTGGCTTTCGGTAGCTTAGGAGGAAAAAATTTATAGTGTTTAGCTACCGAAAGTGCAGACTTTCGGTAGCTTAAATCTCAGGTTTCATATGCCCTTAGCTGCCGAAAGTGTAGATGTGTTTTTACCCATAAATCAAGTCATGAGAAGGCACTAAAAGAATGCAATAAACTGCAATAAAATCACTAAAATAGGGTTTTACATAAATGCCACGTCACCATTTCAGGGTTTTGACAGTTAGGGGTTTGGCCGACATAGAGATTTTGACCATTGCTCCGTTTCCCCAAAACCCGAAACCCGAAATCGGGGTTTTGGGACTTTCAGTGGCTTATGGCGCTCTGAAATCACACTGTTATCTGCCAAAATCCAGGACTTTTGGTGCCTAAGATACCCTTGTTTTCGGCCTGTTAGCCAT
Organism: Picea mariana; assembly: GCA_032191745.1. Lineage (NCBI taxonomy): Eukaryota > Viridiplantae > Streptophyta > Pinopsida > Pinales > Pinaceae > Picea > Picea mariana. The sequence continues at coordinate 327,820 of JASDQU010099882.1, read as the reverse complement.
TGAAATCGCTGGTTTTTTCCAGTGACAAAACTGCCTTAGAAAAACTCAATTTTCTCAACCGTGGAGAGGCCGTTTTCCATGTTCGAATAGTTGATCGACATATAAATATCCTAATATTTCCAATAGTGTCTTCATAATTTCATTTGGAGCTTGGGAAGGCAG
>JASDQU010099882.1:309579-321405 GCA_032191745.1 Picea mariana | reverse complement strand
GAAAGAAAATAGCGATAAAATAAAGAGCATCTAAACTAAACTAATTCTCATAATAGAGAGCTTATTCATCCTACCTACTCTAATCAAGGAAATAAATCATGTAAAGTAAAATTGAATAACCAATGCAACCAACACATGAATTCAACATTGCCTTGGATGTTACCTTTGTGCTTGGTTGCTAAGAAAAAGAGTGAAACGTCAACCTTGTAGAAAATATACATTGGAACTTCCTTCATAGCTTGGATCAAATCTGCGTTGGAATCCTCATCATGTTGAAGAAAATCAAAGAAGCTCCATGGTTCACTAGGGCTATTGCAAGCTTCTTCAATCCAAAGTTCGATGGGGCTGATGTAATCATTATTCTTTGTGTCAACATTACACCATTCATTAGCGCTACTCATTGAAATGTCAAGTAAAATGGGCTTTGATGGCAACTCCAACTGAAACCTGCATAAAGACTGCTACCCTTCCTGGCTATATCTAGTCACATTCATAAACAAATGGTGAGAAAAACCATGAAAAATATATGAGCATATGAACCTGTGAGTTATGGCTAGCGGCTTCGATGTATGAGGTTGAAAGTTATTGAAATAAGTTGTGATGGTTGTAAGTGATATTTTCCGTTCATTGCTTCCTTGGTTAGTTAGTTGGATTATGTATTGATAATAGAGAATCAACTATTTTCCATGTTTTTCGTACCAACACTATGTTTTATATCAGATTGGTTATATTTTGGATAGGATAAATAATTAGATAGGTTATATAGAGATAGATTGAATTCCACATGGCACATTGCATGTTCCACATTGCACACTGCACAAACAATTAGATAGATTAAATAGAGATATATTAGATTGCATATTGCATGTTGCACATTTGCATTTGCATCTTAGTTACATTGCACATAAACACACTTAAAAACCATGGGTGAATCGAGCATCAACTAGTAAACATGTGGTTAAATGAAGAACCAACAGAGCCATCCATATCTAGAGGGTTTTCCATTTCTGCAAAGGAAGATCTAGTTGGGCCCTTTTGCTAAGTAAACTTGTGTTGTTGACTTGGGTCATTTTCTTGTATCAATAGGAACTAGTGGGAGAAGTTTTTAATGAAAGTCCCCTTGGATCGATTATATTAGTTGTATAATCTTACTGCAGTGCATAGGGAGGATTACATAAATATTGTAGTGGGTGGAGAGTTAAGTTGGCATAGTGTATGTTGTGACTATGAGTAGTCTACATGGTGTTGTGAGTATGCTAGTGGATTGGCACATAGCTGAAGGATTCGTTGAATTTTGATGACACATCTAGTTCACGATTGAATAGGGTGGGTTCCTGAATATCATTGTTAACAATGCTTTTCCCATCCCTTTGATCTTCAATTGTATCTTGATTCTTGATGAACAAATGAGAAGATTCTTCTCCATTGCTCCCTACGATGATGCATTCCTCTTCTTTATCCATGTGGCTAGAAACTTCTTCTTCCATATCAATCATAACCCTATCACCCTCCGTAAGATAAGAATTTTCACCACTATTTTCTTGTTGAGATAACACATTAAAATATATCGTAGGGTCTTCCTTGAGACTTTCAAGGTCAAGGTAAATTTTCCATTTCCTGTCTTGACAAGATTCTGGATGTGATTCTGTCACGCTTTCCCCACTGATCTCTTGATTTTGGAGACAAATTGTTTCTTGATTCCCTTCTTCAACAAGATATTGTTTACCACATGTCTCATCCATTTCTTCGAGGATTTTCAAATAGGCCTCCCATAAACCATCGCCATTTTCTAAACCAGAGCAATCATGTGATATCGACTCATGAGAGGGAGGAGAAGGATGAGTCCCTTCATAGAGATCATCTTCAAGATTTTGCATACAAGTCTAAAAATATTATGTGTTGATATAGTCTAACGAGAAAATAAGTGCATCCATTTTCCATTTCACACAAACACCATGATATTCGTTGTTACTATCGATCTCAATATCTTCCATAGGAAGACAAAGATTGTCCTCAATAAGTCTCTATGTAGAATATAATTCCTTCATTTCGCGGACTAGGGGAAACCAACCTAATGAATCATAATCCCAACTTGCACAAAATGATTCCAAAAATTTTGCAAAAGACAAAAACATGCTTTTTCCAAGGCTTTCATACCACATCTATGCACACCCACTCAGATTTATTATAAAAAATTTCATCATGAGATCCTCATGGAAGAATTCATTTTCCTTAAAGAATGCAATAAAGGCAGAGATGTATTTCACAACTAAATTCCCATATCTACAGAACAAGAGAAAGTCCCTCGATGGACCTCTATGATTGTGGGGAAAAATATTCATACCTGAAAAGTCAACCATAGCATAAAATTTTTCCAACCACGAAGGGAGCTCCTCCATCTTTTTTTATTCATAAAACTCAAAGTAAATGAAAAACTGGGATGAAAAATATCTATTAAAATACCACAATGGAGTCGCCAATACATACCTTTCTTTTTACCTTGGAGAGAAACTTCTTATAATGTACCTCTTATTATGTTTGGTTCGAGTGGAGTCACCAGATGATATCCTGCAATTTAGTCATTGAAATAACAATCTCACCAAGATACAAAACGAGAAAAGTTACTAAAGATGTGTTGTTGAAGAACCGAGCGAAATGTCCTTGCTCCTTGAGAACGGTGCCAAAAATTGTTACCGACCATACTAGAAGCCTTGTCAAGGTCCCTCGAGGCTCTAAGGTGGTACCACATAGGACACATGGCGAATTTCGCCGTGGCACACATCCTTCCATGTTCAAGCCCAACTCCTATGCTAAAGGACTTTGTGAGGCTTCCCTAACACAATAAATTGACCCAGAAGTTAGTAGACTAATGCCTATGTGATATAGAGTTGAAGGTAGGAGTTAATAATTAAAAAAAACTGATTTGGAATGATAAATAACTAACGTAGATAATGCAAACCAACAAATAAAACCACTCGAGATTCATAAGATAAAGCAACAAAATAGTGCAAAAGAGTGGTGAGAGCCCTTACCAATTCTTCAGATGTATTTTAAGTATACCTTTTGRTAATGTGGGTGTACTTTGAGTTTTTCTTTTCTTTTCTGAGTTTTCAGATATGTAAAATGCATAAAAGGAACACAAAATAACAAGAAACATGCCCCTTTTGAGGCGGTCCCCCACAAGTGCTAAGCACTTTAGATCACTGGATTTGTGGGCTATGAAGCTTGGGAAACAAGATAAGAGTGATTTCCTATGTCTTAAGCTTTAGATCTACAACAAAATGATAATTTCCAGCAAGCTCGAAATCACCTTGCAGACTTGGGGTTCAAATCCCTCTAGGGTCACGCCACCCCCACCCCCCAAATATTATTCCAGCCAACAAATTACTTTGTTGTGGCTGAAAATTATTGATACATTAAAAAAAATAATAGATAAAAAATATGGAAACCAAATGGGGGTTTTTATGATAGAATACTTACCTTGCAACCACCATTTTGGAGGAGATTCTTGTCGGATGTGGTGTAGGATTTGCTGTAATTTTTCAGATCTGAAAAACTTTCAAAATACAACCGTGAAATAGAAAATAGAGTGCAGAAAGCTAGAGGGTCAAATAGCCTTAGGGTAGTGACAACTCTAGAGAAAAAATCCCCAAGGTTCTACAAGCTATGTGAAATTGAAATCCAAGCGCAAGCTAGCAAAATATTTTTCATTTTTTTGTATTGTATGATTTTTATGTTTTTTAGTTTTAAAGTGGAAAAATAAAAAAAAGAGATTGTTTGGATTTAAAAATAAAGTTGGTTGAAGTAGTGAAGCTTACCTCGGCCTTAATCTTGCCTCCATAGTGTCCAATTGCGATCAAAACCCTTTCTAAGTTAGCCATAGAATTTGTACTAGAAGTTGGGTTTGGAGTTGATGGACTGTCGCCCACAATCTTGTCTAGAATAGTTGCATTTTTTCTGGATTTTGCTAGGAAAGCTCTGCTAGTGGGATGGTCTCCAACTATTAGATCAACATGGACGTGAAATGATACCTCCTCCTTCTTGAAGATACCCCCGATAAAGGTTTGTCCAACACTTGGATTTGAATCACTTGACACCACCAAATGAGTAGATGAGACAAAGTCTAGACCTCTCCTTCCACGTGACTATGTAGCTCCTCAATGGATTGATTCAATAGCCCTGCAAATAATACGCAAAAAAATATCTACACTATGAAGAACTCTTACACTTAGCCAAGAAGAAAGAACATAGAATAATCAACCCATGAAATACACTGGAAAATAAGAGTTCTTATTGGATGGCATAAATGATCTCAGAATTTGACAACAACATAATTTGAAAGAGGGACTAGATTTTTATAGACTCTCTTTGCAACAACTAGTTTCCCTCTCCCAATTAAGAAATATTTGTTTGACTTGTCATCCACAACCCGAAGACTAAGTCCTTACATTAGAAAACAATTTTTACTAAAAAAAAATATTGGCCACGAAGGGTTTCACTTGACACACAAAGGCAATGGTTAGTTTTCATTGGCCACAAAGGGTTTCACTTGACACACAAAGGCAATGGTTAGTTTAGTTTTCATAATGTTCCATGACTATTTAATTTTCCTTGGACAAAATGTCAATTTAATTAATTGAGTTGATTTAACTAACTCACTTTATTAACCCATGGCTAGGAAAATGGCGTCTTCCCTTGGTTATGCCATCGCTCCCCTTGATTTATACAATGGCTTATTCGATTAGCCCATAATTAGTTTGAACCAACAATTGATTTGATGCAAAGGGGGCCGATTTACCATGTTTGCCACTCTTTATCCAATGGCTCATTCAATTTGATCAACAACTATTTAAAATGCTTCAATGGCTGGTGCGATTGCCTTAAATTATGACTGATTTAATTAATCTTGCCACGATTTGCTTGTTTGGGTGGCTTCTTTATACTATGGTGGCTGCTATATATGTGCAACGACTCCTTTATTATATGCCATGACTCTCCTTGCGGGGTCTGGGGGGCTCATTCCCCTGGCTGGGGGGTCTGGGGGCAAGCGGGCCCCTGAAGGAAAAATTGTCTTGTAAATGTATATTGTAATTTCATAGTAAATCTATATTGTTCATTATAAGGTCGTAAATCTGAAGGTAGAAGTTATGTTGGAGTTTTTTTCCCTAAAAGGCAACCCTGTGTTATGAGGGAATTGTATTGTGGTTGTGTATCATTGCGAGATTCTATTATGAGAGAGGAGACCATGAGAGAAAGAAGAGGAAGTTACAATGGATGTGTTGTAGGTTGTATCCCTTCATTTTGCTGGATAATAAAAAGGAAGGACCTGTCAATTTCTCTAGTGGATGTTGCCCACACTGGGTGAACCACGTATATCCGTGTCTCTATTGTATTGTGTATCTTTTGTGTTTTATTTCCACATTTGTTTTATTTTATTGCTTTGCAATCCTGTTTTTCTAAAAACTTGTATTAGAGCAAAAGATAACTCGCAGGAAAAGATGGTTGTTGGTTCGAGTGGGAGCAATGAAAGAAGATGGAAAGTTTAGGGTTGATAAATTTAACGACCGAAACTACTAGTTATGGAAGATGCAGATGGAAGATTATTTATATCAGAATGATCTATTCTTACCATTGGGCGGAATAGAAAAGAAGTCGATGGCCATGAAGGACGAAGAATGGGAGGTTCTTGACATAAAGGCACTAGGAACGATACAACTGAGCCTGACAATGTTGGTGGCCTTCAATATTTCAAAAGAAAATACAATGAAGGAGTTGATGGAGGCATTGGATAAACTGTATGAAAAACCCTCAGGATCCAATAAGGTATTTCTAATGAAGCGATTATTTAATATGAAGATGTCAGAAGGTGGTTCTGTTGCAGTTCATTTAAATGAATTTAATATGGTTACTAATCAGTTAAGTTCTGTAAAAGTGGACTTTGATGATGACRTTCGRGATCTTCTAATCCTGTGCTCATTGCCAAAAAGTTGGAATGGCTTGGTCATAGATGTAAGTAACTCTGTCTYTGGTTCAAACACTCTAAAATTTGATGATGTTGTTGGTGTTATCCTGAACGAGGAAATGCAACAAAAAAGCACAAGTGAGACATTAGGTAATGCGTTAAATATGGAGAATAGGGGAAGACAAAAGGATAGAGGAAAGGGCTYAGGGAATTGCGAGAATTCTAGGAAGGGYAGATCCAAATCCAGACTAGGAAAGATAGAGTGCTAAAATTGTGGGAAGAAAGGACATCTGAAGAAAGACTGCAGAGMTCTAAATAAACAAAGAGATGGACACCAAGAGAAAAATTAGGAAGCAAATGTAACAGGTGATGTGTTACAAGATGCTTTGATTCTTTTTGTAGATAATATTTCTAAGTCTTGGGTAGTAGATTCAGGGGCTTCATTTCATGCTACACCCCATAGGAAACATTTTCTAGAATATGTTCAAGGTGATTTTGGACAGGTTCGTTTGGGTGATGATGCACCATGCAAAATTGTTGGAATGGGTAAGGTACAAATAAAGAAAAAGAATGAAAACCAATGGTTGTTGAAAGAGGTAAGACATGTTCTAGATCTAAGGAAAAATCTAATTTCAACAGGTCAGTTGGCAAGTGAAGGTTGTATATCCATATTTACAGATAAGGCATGGAAGGTCACCAAAGGATCACTAGTGATAGCAAAAGGAGAGAAGGTAGGTACATTGTATTTATGTATTGGTAATACTGATTCTTCTATCTCTTTAGCTTATGAAAGAGTGGATACAACACTTTGGAATAATAGGCTTGGACACATGAGTGAGAAGGGGATGTAGATACTTCACAAAAGGAATTTGTTGCCAAATATTAAATAAGATGATTTGGATTTTTGTGAGCATTGTGTTTATGGAAAACATAAGAGAGCCAGATTTCTCAGAGTCGAAAAAGAAAAGAAGAGTGAAAGGTTAGAGCTTGTGCATACATATATATGGGGACCATATCAGGTATCATCTCTTGGTGGCTGTCATTATTATGTTACATTTATTGATGATGCAACTAGAAAAAATTGGGTTTATTGCATTCGACAAAAATCTGATGTTTTTGATACTTTTAAGAAGTGGAAAGCTATGGTTGAGAATGAGATAGAAAAAATGTTGAACTGTCTTAGATCAGACAATGGAGGTGAATATTGCAGCAATGAGTTTAATGATTACTGTTCATACCATGGGATTCATAGAGAGAAAACAGTTCCAGGAAAACCACAAGAAAATGGTGTGTCAAAAAGGATGAACAAGACAATCATGGAGAGTGCAAGGAGTATGGGATTGCATGCTGGGTTGCCATTACAGTTTTGGGCAGATGCTATAAATACTATTGTTTACTTAATAAACATAGGACCTTCAATCTCTTTGGATGGTGGCATTCCAAAGGAGGCATGGATAGGTAAAAAGGTAAACCATTCATTTTTGAAGACTTTCAGTTGTGAAGCATTTGTCCATATTGATAAAGAAAATAGAACAAAGCTTCAAGCAAAATCCAAGAAGTGTACCTTTATTGGATACGGTCTTAATGATTTTGGTTATCGCTTATGGGATTATGAAAATAAAAAAAATCATTAGACGTAGGGATGTCATATTCAATAAGAAGGTCATGTACAAAGATCAGCTGCAGGAAAAGAAACAGGAAAAATAAAAACTAGAATACATAGTGCTTGATGAGATCATTGAAAAATAAATTCCAAAGGTACCAAAAATCAAAATGTACAACAACAAGAGCAACATGTACCTCAAACTCCTGCAAGTGTTGTTAGAACATCTACCAAGTTAAGTAGACCCCCTGAACGATAGTCTCCTTCATTATATTATTTATTGTTGACTGATTCTGGTGAACCAGAAAGTTATGAAGACGCAATGTAGGTAGACACTAAAAGGAAGTGGGAGAATGGCATGAAAGAGGAAATGGATGCCTTGGTAAATAACCAGACTTGGGACTTGGCTCAGTTGCCTGCCGGAAAAAGAGCATTGCATAATAAATGGGTTTAGAGGTTGAAGGAAGAAGATGGAGGTAAAAAGTGGTACAAGGCTAGACTTGTTGTAAAGGGGTTTGCACAAATCAAGGTATAGATTTTGATGAAATATTTTCTCCTGTTGTTAAAATGAATTCAATTAGGACTATTTTAAGTCTTGTGGCAGTAGAAGATTTGCAATTTGAACAGTTAGATGTAAAAACAACTTTTCTCCATGGGGATTTGGAGGAAGAGATTTATATGAAACAACCACATGGGTATGAGGTCAAAAGAAAGGAAAATTTGGTATGCAGGTTGAAGAAGAGCTTGTATGGCCTAAAGCAAGCTCCAAGGCAATGGTATTTGAAGTTTGACAAGTTTATGACAAAACAAGGTTATAGTAGATATCATTCTGATCACTGTGTTTATTTTAAAAGGATAGAAAATTGAAGCTATATTATGTTGCTATTGTATGTATATGACATGCTTGTTGTAGGGTCTAATATGCATGATATAAACGTGCTCAACAAGAAATTAGCTAATTCATTTACGATGAAGGATTTGGGTGTTGCAAAGAAAATCCTTCGTATGAGAATAAAAAGAGATAGGAAATATCGCAAATTGACATTGTCTCAGGGTGAGTACATAAAGAAGGTCTTGGAGAGGTTTAGAATGCATAATGCAAAACCAGTTAGTACACCTTTGACCAACCATTTCAAATTAACCAAGGAGATGTGTCCCAAGACACAAGAGGAGATAGAATACATGTCTAGGGTCCCTTATTCATCCGCAATTGGCAACTTGATGTATGCGATGGTTTGCACAAGACCAGATATTGCACACGCACTGGGAATTTTGAGCAAGTATATGACCAATCCAGGTAAAGAACATTGGGATGCAATAAAGTGGATTCTTAGGTATTTGAGAGGTACTTCTACTCATGCATTATGTTTTGGAGGTTCATACACTGTTCTACATGGATATGTYGATTCAAATATGGCAGGTGATAAAGATAGCAGGAGGAGCACCACATGGTATGTTTTCACTGTAGGTGGAACAACAATAAGTTGGGTTTCAAAACTACAAAAGGTTGTTGCACTTTCAACAACAGAAGCAGRGTATGTTGCTGCCATAGAGGTTAGTAAACAAATGATTTGGTTACAAAGGTTTATGGAGGAATTGGGAAAGAAGCAAGAGAATAGTAGGTTGTACTGTAACAATGAGAGTTCCATTCATCTTGCAAAGAAATCAGCCTTCCATTTGAAGGCTAAGCATATACAACTCATGTACCACTTCATACGATCCATCTTGGAAGATGGACATTTGAAGTTGGAAAAGATACATACTAGATAGAATCTTGTAGACATGTTAACAAAGGGAGCAACCAGGGAAAAACTGAATTCCTGCTCAGTTTCAGTTGGTCTTCAAGCATGAAGGTGAAGATGAGAAATTTGCCAGGTCCAAGGTGGATCATAGTCCAACAGGTACAATAGAGGTGGAGTTGTTCTAATCAGTCTCCAAGTGGGAGATTGTTGGTTGTGGAGCCCAATGATCTTCCTAATTCATAGGTCTTTGTTTTCAGCCATGTTTACACCCCATGAAGACTGTACACCCCTCCACACAGAGGTTTTCAGGGGGGGATTGCCCCCCTGGTGGGGTTCGGGGGCAAGTGGGCCCCTGAAGGAAAAATTTCCTTGTAAATGTATATTGTAATTTCATAGTAAATTTGGATCATTCATTATAAGGTCGTAGATTTGATGGTAGAAGTTATGTTAGGTTTTTTTTTCCCTATAAGGAAACCCTCTTTTATGAGGGAATAATATTGCGGCTATGTATCATTGCGAATACTGTATTCTGAGAGAGGAGACTGTGAGAGAAAGAAGAGGAAGTTACAACGGGTGTGCTGTAGGTTGTATCGCTTCATTTTGCTAAATAATAAAAAGGAAGGACCTGACAATTTATCTGGTGGACGTAGCCCACACTGGGTGAACCACATATATCTGTGTCTCTATTGTATTGTGTATCTTCTGTGTTTTATTTCTGCATTTGTTTTATTTTATTGCTCCATGATTCTGTTTTTCTAAGACATGGTCAACTACAAAGGCTTATGAGTCCATATACAATATCATCCATATGGCCTAGAAGGCTTTTGCATCTTCTCGGGCTTACAATGATGTGGCCAAATGAAAAATCATAGGGTCCCTCTCCAGGGGGTAACAACCGCCTCCAACTACGATACACATGCTCTTCTTGGGAGGATGTGAGAGCCTCGTAATCTCAACCTGTATACCTGAAACAATCTCAATTTTTTTTTATTAAATGCAAGGAAAGGGATTAAGACACAAACTCTTATCCCTTCCCATAAAACAAAAATAAACCAAAACAAAATGCATCTAATATAGGAAGCAAAATTAAGACAAAACCGAAAGAAAATAGCGATAAAATGAAGAGAATCTAAACTAAACTAATTCTCATTATAGAGAGCTTATTCATCCTACCTACTCTAATCAAGTAAACAAATCATGTTAAGTAAAATCTAATAGCCAATGCAACCAACACATGAATTCAACATTGCCTTGGGTGTTACCTTTGTGCTCGGTTGCTAAGAAAAAGAGTGAAATGTCAAACTTGTAGAAATGATACATCGAAACTTYCTTCATAGCTTGGATCAAATCTACGTTGGAATCCTCATCATGTTGAAGAAAATCAAAGAAKATCCATGGTTCACTAGGACTACTGCAAGCTTCTTCAATCCAAAGTTCGATGGGGTTGATRTAGTCATTATTCTTTGTGTCAAAATTGCACCATTCATTAATGCTACTCATCGAACTGTCAAGTAAAATGGGCTTTGATGGCRACTCCAACTGAAACCTACATAAAGATTGCTACCCTTCTTGGCTATATCTAGTCACATTCATAAACAAATGGTGAGAAAAACCATGAAAACTATACGAGCATGTGAACCTGTTAGCTATGGATGGCTACTTYAGTGTATGAGGTTGAAAGCTATTGAAATAAGTATGAAACTGAACATGTTGTGACCTGCCTACCATTGTGACAATGCTTCCCTAACACAATAACTTCACCTAGAAATTAGTAGACCAATGCCTATGTGATATAGAGTTGAAGGTAGGAGTTAATAATTTAAGATAATTGACCTGGAATGATAAATAACTAACATAAATAATGCATACCAACAAATAAAACCACTCGAGATTCATAAGATAAAGCAACAAAATAGTGCAAAAGAGCTGTGAGAGCCCTTACCAATTCTTTGGATGTATTTTAAGTATACCTTTTGGGAATGTGGCTGTACTTTGAGTTTTTCTTTGCTTTTCCGAGTTTTTAGATCTGTAAAATGCATAAAGAGAACACAAAATAGCAAGAAACATGTCCCTTTTGAGGCGGTCTCCTACAACTGCTAAGCAAACATAGTTACCAACTTAATGAGAACTGTGACCTCAAAACGAGAACTCTGGCCCAAAAAACCCACATTTTTGCATAAAAAACATGAAAATCAACCCCCAAATGAAAAAGTGGTGCTACCGGCATCACCATTTTTTCAAACAAGGTCAATTTACAACATTTTTCAAACGTGGCCTTCAAAACTCATACAGTGGCTCAAAAAAACCTTAAAATTGACACCTAAATAAAAAAGTTACGCTAACTAAAAAAAAAGAAGTCAAAACGTTAAAATTATGGCTAATTACAACCTAATTGAAACCGTGGTTTTGACAATAGATCCCTATGCCAAAAAAAACCCAAAATTGGATACAAAATGATCACTTTAAAGCTTATTTATTAACTCTTTTTTTTTTTTTTTAAATTTATATTGAAATATATA
>JASDQU010099882.1:295662-307010 GCA_032191745.1 Picea mariana | reverse complement strand
TATTTGTTTTCTAAATATTCAAAAATAGTGTTATTTTAGTACAATTATTTTCTATGTATTGAAGTAATGATGAACAATATGTTAAAAATGATATTTTTTACTACATTTTAAAAGTATGGAATAATAAATCAATTAAAGAGACAAAATTACATGAAAAAACATAATTTCAAAAATAAATGGAAAAAATAATATTTATAAGATTGAAAGGAGCATGAAAAAATTACTAAAAACATCATTGAATGAAAAATAAAAATAAAAAAAATTAGAAAAAAATTGAAAATACATGAAAAACAAGCATTTAAAAAAATAATGTGGAAACATTGTGGATCGAAAAATTTAAAATATCAAAAAACCATCTAAAAAGGGAGGGGAGTGCTACCGACAGCACCATTTTTAAAAACAGGGTAAAAAACTTGACCCCCCCAAAAATGAGAACTCTGTAGAGTTCTCGTTAAGTTGGTAACTATGTTAGCACCTTAGATCACTAGATTTGTGGGCAATTAAGCTTAGGAAACAAGATAAGAGTGATTTCATATGCTTGAAGCTTTAGATCTGCAACAAAATGATAATTTCCGGCAAGCTCGAAATCACTTTGCAGACTTGGGGTTCAAATCCCTCTAGGGTCACCCCCCAAAAAAATATTATTCTAGCCAACAAGTTACTTTGTTGTGGCTGAAAATTGTTGATATATTTAAAAAACTAATAGATAAAAAATATGGAAACCAAACATGGGTTTTTATGATAGAATACTTACCTTGCAACCCCCTTTTGGAGGAGATTCTTGTCGGATCTGGTGTAGGATTTGCTGTAATTTTCCAGATTTACAAAAATTTCAAAATACCACTTGTGAAATAGACAATATAGCGCAGAAAACTAGAGGGTCAAATAGCCTTAGGGTAGTGATAACTCTAGAGAAAAAATCCCCAAGGTTCTACAAGATATGTGAAATGGAAATCCAAGCGCAAGCTAGCAAAATATTTTTCGTTTTTTGTATTTTATGATTTTTATGTTTCTTAGTTTTAAAGTCGAAAAAAAAAGATTCTTTGGATTTAAAAATAAAGTTGGTTGAAGTAGTGAAGCTTACCTCGACGTTACTCTTACCTCCATAGCGTCTGATTGCGATTGCAACCTTTTCTAAGTCTGCTGTAGAATTTGTACTAGAAGTTAGGTTTGAAGTTGATGGACCGTCGCCCCCAATCCAGTCTAGAATAGTTGTATTGTTTTTGGATCTTGCTAGGAAAGCTCTGCTAGTGGGATGGTCTCCAACTATTAGATGAACATGGACGTGAAATGAGATCTCCTCCTTGTTGAAGATACCCCAGATAAGGGTTTGTCCAACACTTGGATTTGAATCACTTGACACCACCAAAGGAGTAGATGAGACAAATTCTAGACCTTTCTTTCCACATGACTATGTTGCCCCTCAATGCATTGATTCAATAGCCTTGCAAATAATACAAAAAACAATATCTACTCTATGAAACACTCTTACACTTAGCCGAGAAAAAATAGCATAAAATAATCAACCCATGAAATACACTGGAAAATAACCGTTCTTATTGGATTACATAAACGATCTCACAATTCGACAACAACATAATTGCGAAGAAAGACTAGCTTTTTATAGACTCTCTTTGCAACGACTAGTTTCCCTCTCCCAATTAAAAAATATTTGTTTGAATGGACATCCACAACCCGGAGACTAAGTCCAGACTAAATCCTTACATTAGAAAATAATTTGTACTATAAAAATATTGGCCACCACAAAGGGTTTGACTTGACACAGAAAGGCCATGGCTAGTTTTCATAATGTTCCACGACTAACCTTGAAGGATGATTTAATTTGCCTTGGACAAAATGTCAATTTAATTAATTGAGATGATTTAACTAACTCACTTTATTAACCCATGGCTAGGAAAATGGCGGCTTCCTTTAGTTATGCCATTACTCCCCTTGATTTATACAATGGCCCATGACTAATTTGACCAAACGGTTGATTTGATGCAGAAGGGGGCCGATTTGCCATGTTTGCCACTCTTTATCCAATGACTCATTCAATTTGACAACTATTTAAAATGCTTCAATGGCTGGTGCGATTGCCTTAGATTATGACTGATTTAATTAATCTTACCACAATTTGTTTGTTTGGGCGGCTTCTTTATATTATGGTGGCTCCAATATATATGCAACGACTCCTTTATTATATGCCATGACTCTCCTTTATAACCCACGATTTGATTCATGGGTGTGTCTCTCTCTTCAAAGAAGAATGCCATGGTTATATTAGAATGTTCACCATTTAACCGATTCCAACACTTTTTCATAAGTCGATGGGCTCCTCATATAACACAAACATTAAGTGAAGGGGTGGCCCCAAGACATCATTCTCCACTCACTAAACTTAGGAAAAGGGGGTGGCCCCTTTTTATTCACTTGGTACTTTAAAATAAAATTATGAAAAGGGGATGACCCCTTTTATAATATCATCTAAATTTCCTTTTCGGTGACTTAGAATATAATCTTTGTTATGCATTTTAATTGCCCTCTTGTTTTGATTTTTCCAAATCACATAAACCTTTTCAGATAGACAAATTTTAACACATGGGTATTGTCCGGGACATGATTGTTTGTTCTTTGTTACTAAGTTTATCCTTGCATGTCCATGAATGGCCTTCTTATGCCATGTTTTCCCATAAATATACTTGTGTAACCAATTGATTTTTGCTTACAACTCGACCATTTTCCAAAATTTTAACGTGACATAACGAGTACATATCATGACGGTCAATTTGAGCCACTATTGCATTTTTTTCCTCCGGACTCCGTGCATTGGGTTCATGAACTACCTCACAAAACATGATATGTTGCGAATTGTGAGACTGCGATGTTGAGAACTATAAATAAATGCACCAACGCTAAGAGATGCTTATAAACTCTAGACACATGACCATGTGGGAAATGACATAGGCGCGCAAGACCATGGGTGGACTAGCCCTACATAATGCAATCACCTCTACAAAGAACCTGAAACCCATAAACCATGTGTCCCAATAAATCCATCACAAGGACTCCAATCCTATCCAAGACGAAAATAATTGAGAATGGGAAGTAAAGGGACCAAGCATGGCCCACCACAAAGGCCTAGGAGTCCATATACAATATTGTCCACATGGCCTACAAGGCTTTAATTTGCATCTTCTCGGGATTACAATGATGTAGCCAAATGAAAAATCATAGGGTACCTCTTCAAGGTGTAACAACCGGCTCCAACTGTGGGACACATTCTCTTCGATGTGAGATCCTCATAATCTCAACCCGTATAACTGCAAAATCTCATTTTTTTAATTAAATGATAGGAAAGGGAATAGGACACAAACTCTTATCCCTTCCCATAAAACACAAATAAACCAAAGCAAAATGCATCTAATCTAGGAAACAAAATTAAGGCAAAACCGAAAGAAAACAATGATAAAATGAAGAGCATCTAAACTAAACTAACTCTCATAATAGAGATCTTATTCATCCTACCTACTCTAATCAAGGAAATAAAACATGTTAAGTAAAATCAAATAACCAATGCAACCAACACATGAATTTAACATTGCCTTGGGTGTTACCTTTGTGCTTGGTTGCTAAGAAAAAGAGTGAAATGTCAAACTTGTAGAAATGATACATAGGAACTTCCTTCATAGCTTGGATTAGATATACATTGGAATCCTCCCCATGTTGAAGAAAATCGAAGAAGTACCATGGTTCATTGGGGATACTACAAGCTTCTTCAATCCAAATGTTGATGGGGCTGATGTAATCATTATTCTTTGTGTCAACATTGCATCATTCATCAACACTACTCATCGAACTGTCAAGTAAAATGGGCTTTGATGACGACTCCAACTGAAACCTACATAAAGACTGCTACCCTTCCTAGCTATATCTAGTCACATTCATAAACAAATGGTGAGAAAAACCATGAAAACTATACGAGCATGTGAACTTGTGAGTTATGGCTGGCTGGTTCGATGTATGAGGTTGAAAGCTAATGAAATAAGTCTGAAACTGAACATGCTACGACCTGCCTACCATTATGACCTTCAAACTCTCATTGTCAAATGGATCTTTATACACTTGAGAGCTACTGATTAAGGGTATCTTTGAATGAATAATTTGTGTTATATCGTGAGTGTGAAAGTCCCCTTTTTGTACCTGAAACTGACCACTGATCCGGATTATTTTCGGCACTGAATGAGAGCAGAGATATAATAAAGAAATGCACAGAGATATCGCGTATATCCAATAATATAACAGAAATATATCAGAGATGAAACCATAAACACAAAGATACAGTAGTACACGATTTCTATTAATGAAATAAATGTACAGAGACTGTAAAAATACAGAGTGAAAGACTCGCTAGAATGGTGGCAGCTTATCTCTGAGAAGAGATGTGATGGCTACTCGCATTCACAAGAATATGATTACAATGAGGCTCTGAAGGCCTTTTTACAATAAGCAGGAATGCCAAAAACCCAAGACATCCAAAAACCTAACCCTAGGAGATGAAACACCAAAAGTCATGTGGGCCCTGTTTGGGTAAGTGAGTACATCAACTTCCCGGGGTCGTAACTTTTGCATACGATCTCTGTTTTAGGTGTGTGATAGCTCGTTGGAAAGGTATCGTCGAGGAGATTCATTTTGGGGGCTCAATAATTCCTTTGACTATCATTGAGAATCTCGATCTCGAAAAACCTTCATTTGGGCCCTCAAAATGGCCCTGAAAGTTAAAAACTGCTAAAAATAGTAAATTGCCAAAATTGTCAGAAAACTATTTTGAGCCAGCCAAAAAAGGTGGGTGGCCACCAATATCCACTTGGATCAATCCTACCTCATTAGGAAGCAATGTTCTCCATTGCGTTGAGTTCCCGGGGGAGATGTAAAAGCGTTTGCTGAATCTGCATCTTGGTGAGCTGCTTGCCTTGCTGGAGACATCGCGCTGCTCAGTTTATGGAAGTCTGTCACGAACCTATTGAGGCTGAGGTTGTTCAAGAAGTCAGGATACATGAGAGGACGATGTGCAGAATGAATCTTTGTGCTTTGCTGCAACCTTGTCGACCTTCTTCTGTTGGATAGAAGGTGCTTGGGGCGAGGTTGTAGTGGTTCCAATGTCCTTTTGTTCCCCTTTTGAATAGATTGTGAAGAAGCTGAATTTTGCAGTATGAGATACTACCTTGCGACACTTTTTTGGTGGAACAGTAGTCGGAACTACCTCTGGTATTCTATAGAGATGACAATGACATTGCGGGGTTGAGACTCATAAACAACATGGCGCTTCCACATATATGGTTGGCCCAAGAGAACATCACAAACGTCCAGTGGGGAAACATCAGATAATACCTCATCCTTGAAGGGCTGGATACCGTATGACAATCGAGACTGCTGGCTAACACGAAGATATCATCCTTGGCGAAGCCACTCGATGTTGTATGGCTGTGGGTGTGGTTGTCGACAATCCCAACTGTTTGACGACCTTTGCTGAGATGAGGTTCTTCTGGCTTCTGCTATCAACAATAAAATGTAGCGGGGTCCCCTTCACCCACATCTGTGAATTAAAAAGGCGCTCCCCCTCTTCAGGATCTGTTGGTTCTTCAGGTTGAATTGCTGCGGTCGCGACAATAGCAGTGGGGTCTGCGTCGATGATCTGTCATTTACCAGTATTTTCAGAATCAGATTTTGAATTAGGGTTCAACTCCTTGTCTTTGATCTCGACCACCAATGACTGTTTTGAGCGACATTCATCGGTGTTGTGCCAAGGGCTTTTGTGGAAATCACACCATTTTCCAGTGTCCTTCTTTGTCTTCCCGTGACCCTTCTTTTCCTGTGTCTTGGACTGGTTTTCAGGACACTGTTTGTTATGGCTGTCTTTGTCATGCTTTGGTTGTTGCGGATTTGTAGACCCGAACTCCCGTTTGTTCTGGTGCTTAAATTTCTGCTCAATTTTAACAACATATTGATAAGCAACACCGAGTGATGAGATGTCCAGAAAATCCATTTCAGTCTGGATGTATCTGTGTAGAGCCCCACAATATTTCAGAACCAAATGTCACTCGGAGTCTTTGATACCCAGCTTGGTGCGCAAGGTATGGAAGGTATTGGTGAACTCCAGAACTGCTTGGCCCCTCTCTTGCTGTAGTGTGGTCCATCTCATGTACTGGTCCTCATAGTTGCCAACAAGGTAATACTGTTCTTTTACCGCATCCACAAAAAAATCCCAAGTGGGATCGGTCCCATATATTCCAGACTCCTCTGTGGAACTTTGCTCCCAGTAAGTTTCCCACCAATGTTTGAAGAGCTTTAAGGAGTGCGAAGCTGATCTTTTCTTTGTCGGAAAAATTGTGAACAGAGAAAAAACCTTCTAACACAATTAACCATTTTTCTAGGGCTTCTGCATCTATCTGTCCTTCAAATACAAGAAAATCAAAATTAACTTGTACCTTGAAAAGCGAGGTGCCTCCAAAGTGGTCGCTTGATGAAGATGTGCCTGATGCTATCGGCATGAGTTGAAGGATGTGGGCAAAATTCTTCATCATTTCGTTCCTCTGTCGCGTGAGAGCTTGCTCAAGCAACAGATTGATAGGATCGTCTGCTCCATCGTTTTTCTTTTCTTCTGCCATTGAGGGTTTCTTGGGTGTGCAAGAGAAATTGTCTTCAAGAGAGACAAGCTCGAGACTCAACTTGCTATACTCGGACCTTGTTGGGGACATGCACTGAAAAAAAACCGATCAAGAATAGCCTACTCTGATACCACTGATCCAGATTTTATGAGC
This sequence comes from Picea mariana, assembly GCA_032191745.1. Lineage (NCBI taxonomy): Eukaryota > Viridiplantae > Streptophyta > Pinopsida > Pinales > Pinaceae > Picea > Picea mariana. The sequence continues at coordinate 300,189 of JASDQU010099882.1, read as the reverse complement.
AGAACGAAATGAGATCGGAGATATAATAAAGAAATGCACAGAGATATCACAGATATTCAATAATATAACATGAATGTATCAGAGATGCAACCATAAACACAGATATACAGTAATACACAATTTCTATTAATGAAAGAAATGTACAGAGACTGTAAAAATACAGAGTGAAAGACTCGCTAGAATGGTGGCAACTTATCTCTGAGAAGAGATGTGACGGCTACTCGCATTTGCAAGAAGATGATTACAATGAGGCTTTGAAGGCCTTTTTACAATAAGTAGGAATGCCAAAAACCATAGACATCCAAAAACCTAACCCTAGGAGATGAAGCGCCCAAAGTCATGTGGGCCCCGTTTGGGTAAGTGAGTACATCAACTTCCCGGGGTCGTAACTTTTGCATACGATCTCCGTTTTAGGCGTGTGATAGCTCGTTGGAAAGGTATCATTGAGGAGATTTATTTGGGGGCTCAATTATGCCTTTGGTTATCATTGAGAACCTCGATCTTGAAAAACCTTCATTTGGGCCCTCAAAATGGCCCCGGAAGTTAAAAACTGCTAAAAATAGTAAATTGCCAAAATTGTTAGAAAACTGTTTTGAGACAGCCGGAAAAGGTGGGTGGCCACTGATATCCACCTGGGTCAATCATGGAGAAATTTGGTTGCTTATATGACCAAAACTTTGCAATCTCATGCTCAACATTCTCTGTATCATATATGGGATCAACGTCAAATTGATAGTGGTTTGTATCCTGTATCTATTGACTTGAAGGAATGTATCAATACTTTCAATCTCTGTGCAATCATGTTCCCTATCCTTTGAATAACTACCCACCAAGCTATCCCCTCCCGAATCACTACAAGATGTATCATGAAAATCAGATGATAAAAAAGGAATATAGGTTGTCAGATCTATACTTTAATATGAAGGTGGGAGGGTGGGTCCTTTAACGACACTGTTAACAATGCTTCCCTCATCCCTTTGATCTTCAATTGTATCTTGATTCTTGATGGAAAGATGAGAAATTTCTTCTCCATTGCTTCCTACTATGATGCCTTCATTTTCTTCATCCATGTGGCTAGAAACTTCTTCTTTCGTATCAATCATAACCCTATCACCCTTTGTAAGACAAAAATTTTCACCACTATTTTCTTTGTTGAGATAACACATTAAAATATGTTGTAGGGTCTTCCTTGAGACTCTCATTGTAAAGTCGCCATTCCCTATCCTGACAAGATTTCAGATGTGATTTTGTTACACTTTCCCCACCGATATCTTGATTTTGAAGACAAACGATCTCTTGATTCCCTTCTTCAACAAGATCTTCTTTACCATTTGCCTCATCCATTTCTTCAAGGTTTTTCAAATAGGCCTCCCATATACCACCGTTATTTTTTGAACCTGAGCAATCATGTGATATCAACTCATGGGAGGGAGGAGAAGGATTAGCCTCTTCATAGAGATCATTTTCAATATTTTGTATATGAGGCTCAAAATATTATGTTTTGATATAGTCTGACGAGAAACTAAGTGCATCCATTTTCTCTTTCACACAAACACCATGATCTTCGTTGTTACTGTTGATATCAATATCTTCCATAGGAAGATGAAGACCATCCTCAATAAGTCTCTGTGCAGAATATAATTTCTTTATTTCGCAGACTAGGGGCAGCCAACCTATTTAATCATAATCCCAACTTGCACAAAATGCTTCCAAAAAATCTACAAAAGATGAAAACATGTTTTTTTCGAGGCTTTCATACCACATCTATGCAGACCCAATTAAATTTATCATAAAAAATTTCATCATGAGATTCTCATAGAAGAATTCATTTTCCTTACATAATGCGATAAAGGTAGAGATGTATTTCACAATTGAATCCTCATATCCACAGAACAAGGGGAAGTCCCCCGATGGACCTCTATGATTGTGGCGAAAAGTCTTCATGCCTGAAAATTCAACTGGAGCATAACATTCTGCCAACGACGAAGGGAGCTCCTCCATCTTTCTTTATTTGTAAAACTCAAAGTAAGGCTAAAATAAAAAACTGAGATAAAAAATATCTATTAAAATACCACAATTGAGTCACCAATAAATACCTTACTCCTTACCTTGGAGAATGTCTTCGTGAAATGTACCTCTTATTATGTTTAGTTTGAGTGGAGTTGTTGGATGAGATCCTACAAGTTAGTCAATGAAATAACAATCTCACTAAGACACAAAAGAAGAAAACTTACCAAAGATGTGTCATCGAGGAATCAATCTAAATGACCTTGCTCCCCGACAATCACACCAAAAAATGTTACTGACCAAACTAGTAGCCTTGTTAAGGTCCCTCGAGGCGCTAAGGCGGTATCACGTAGGAAAAGTGCCCAATGTCACCATGGCACAAGTCCTTCCCTGTTCAATCCCAACTCCTACACTAAACGACTTTGGGAGGCTTCCCTAATAAAATAACTTCACCCCGAAATTAGTAGACTAGTTCCTATGTGATATAGATGTGAAGGTAGGAGTTAATTATTTAATCTAATTGATCTAGAATGATAAATAACTGACAGAAACAATGTAGACCAACAAAATAAAACCACTCAAGATTCGTAAGATAAAGCAACACAATATTGATTTCTAACAAGCTTGAAATCACCTTGCAAACTTGGGGTTTAAATTCCCCCCAATTTTTTTTCCAGCGAACGAATTACTTTGTTGTGGCTGAAAATTGTTGATATATTCCATAAAATAATAGATCTAACTCTAGAAAACAAATCTGGATTTATGATTATGGAAATCAAACAAGATTTTTTATGATAGAATACTTACCTTGTAGCCCCCCTTTTGAATGGAATTCTTGTTGGATATGGTGTAGGCTTTTCCTGCAAAACTCTCAAAATACCCTCGTGAAATAGATAATAGAGTGTAGAAAACTAGAGGGTCAAATATCCTTAGGGTAGCGATAACTCTAGAGACAAAATCCCCAAGGTTCTACTAGCTACGTGAGATGGAAATCCAATTACAAGCTAGCCAAATATTGTTGGTTTTTTGTATTTTATAATTTTTATGTTTTTTAGCTTTTAAAACGGAAAAACAAAAAAAAGATTGTTTGAATTTAAAAATAAAGTTGGTTGAAGTAGTGAAACTTACCTAGGCCTTACTCTTTTACCTCCAGAGCGTCAGATTGCGATCACAACCCTTTCTAAGTCGGTTGCAGAATTTGTACTAGAAGTTGGGTTTGGAGTTGATAGAATATCACCCCCAATCTAGTCTAGAATAGTTGTATTGCTTCTGCATCTTGCAAGGAAAACTCCGCTAGTGAGATGGTCTCCAACCATTAGATCAACATGGATGTGAAATGAGATCTCCTCCTTGTTGAAGATACCCTTGATGAGGGTTTGTCCAACACTTGGATTTGAACCACTTGACACCACCAAAGGAGTAGATAAGACAAAGTCTAATCCTCTCCTTCCACGTGACTATATAGCCCCTTGATAGATTGATCCCAAATCCATGCAAATAATATGGAAAAAACAATATCTAGTCTATGAAACACTCTTACACTTGGCCAAGAAAAAAGAACATAAAATTATCAATCCATGAAATACACTAGAAAATACGAATTCTTGTTGGATGGCATAAATGGTCTCACAATTCAACAACAACATAATTAGGAAGAGGGACTAATTTTTTATAGACTCTCTTTTGCAACGACTAATTTTCCTTTCCCAATTAAAAAATATTTGTTTGACTTGTCTTCCACAGCCCAGAGAGAGACTAAGTCTTTACATTAGAAAATATGTTTTAGAACAAAAATATTTCCCACAAAGAGTTTGACGTGACACACGAAGACAACAACTAGTTCTCATAATGTTCCACACGTTGATATAATTTGCCTTGGACAAAATGTCAATTTAATTGATTGGGCCGATTTAATTAACTCACTTTATTAACCCACAACTAGGAAAATGGTGGCTTCCTTTGGTTATGCCATCGGTAGTTTGACTCAATGGTTGATTTGAAGCAAAGGGGGCCGATTTACCATGTTTGCCACTCTTTGTCCTACCACTCATTCAATTTATTTAAAATGCTTCAACGGATGGTGCGATTTCCTTACATTATGATTGATTTAATTAATCTGGCCACGATTTTCGTTTTTGGGCGGATGCTTTATACTATGGTAGCTCCAATATATATGCAACAACTCCTTTATTACACCGAAGGTGTTTATAAGGGGCCGTTATTCTCCGACCTTCGTCGTTTGTCCATATCCTATGGACGCGCAACACGTGTTCAAACCTTCGTGTTCGTGTGACTTGAATGAAGGAAATGGACGCGTGAACAAAATGACCTTCGTGCTCGTGTCACTTTTGGCCATCTACTCAAAAAAGTTTCCAGGAACGTGCTGATCACAATTGGCGGACAAATGTTCAATGTTTTTGGGTTTATTCTTATTTATGTATTTATATATATGTATATATTTCTATTTTTATTTCAAATATATTTAAGATAATATTTTTATTTCAAATATTTAAAATAAAT
>JASDQU010099882.1:218035-295558 GCA_032191745.1 Picea mariana | reverse complement strand
ATATTTAAGGTATAAATCTTAAATATTTTTATTTCAAATATTTAAAATAAAAATAAAAAAATATATATAAGTAATACAAACTTAACAAATATTTTTACATAAATATATTTAAAGTATAAATAAACATCATATAAATTATATTTAAGATATAAATATAAATATAAATATATTTACATTAAAAAATCTTAATAATTTTGTGTACATCAAATATATTTAAAATAAAAATAAACATAATATAGATTATATTTAAGATATAAATATAAATACACATCAAACAAATTTTAGGATTTTATCACAAAATCAATCTTTCAAGGAAAAAAAATGCAAACAACAATTTTCATACCTTTAGGGTTGTGCAACCAAATGGGTTGTGCAACCAAATCAAGAGTCGACCAACAAACTAAAACTGCGTTTTTCATAGCAAAGGTTTTAAACATATGAACCATAACAGATCCATTTTTTATGGAAAAGCTGCAGCCACATATTTGTGATTATTGTATGTGGGTAGCATAGTGATTCAGATATGGAGTTATAGGATCGTTAAAAATATTTAGTGAGATGTAAGATGACATTGGACATTTTGAAATATTCATTTTCCATCCAAAAGCAAAATCCCACCATCTTTCAACAACATAACTACCCCCAATTCACTTTGATGTTTCCTTTCCCCTATTTCCTTTCCTTTATTATATACCACGACTCTCCTTTATAATCCACGATTTGATTAATGAGTGGGTTGCTCTTTTCAAAGAAGAATGCTACAACTATATTAGAATGTTCACCATTTAGAGGAAAAACTGGTGGACCCACTTTAATCACTTGCTACTTTAAAGTAAAATTATGAAAGGGGGATTACTCTTTTATATTATTATTTAAATTCCAATTTTGATGACTTAGAATATAATATTTTTATGCATTTTAATTGTCCTTTTATTTTTATTTTGCCAAATCTTTTTAGATTGACAAATTCTAGCACTTGGTTTTTGTCTATGACATGATTTACTTGTTATTTTTTGCTAAGTTTATTCTTGTATTTCAATGAATGTCCTTCTTATGCCACATTTTCCCATAAATATACTTGTGTGATCCTTCGTCAACTGATTTTTGCGTATAATTTAGACTTTTTCCAAAATTTCAACATGGCATGTCGAGTACACATCATGACAGTCAATTTGAGTCACTGTGGCATTTTCAACGTCGAGACACTGTGCATTAGGTTCATGAACTGTCTCAGAAAACATGAGACGTTGCGAATTGTGAGACCATGTCAAGAATTGTAAAGTGATAAATGCACCAAGGCCAAAAGATGCTTATAGACTATAGACACATGACCATGTGGGAATGACATAAGTGTAGAAGACCATGGGTAGACTAGTCCTACATAATGCGATCACCTCTACAAAGAATCTAGCTCCCATAAACCATGTGTCCCAATAAATCCATCACAAAGTCTCCAATCTTATCCAGGACAAAAGGAATTGAGAGTGGGGACTAGAGGGATTGGGCATGGCCGACCACAAAGTCCTAAGATTCCATATGCAATATTATCCACATGGCCTACAAGGCTTTAACTTGCATCTTCCTGGTCTTACAATGGTGTAGCCAAATGAAAAATCATATGATACCTCTCCAGGAGGTAATAGGGCTTAATATGGGTTAGGCAATGAAATGGGCCAACCAAGGTATAATGGCTGTTATGATGTCAAAATAGTGTTATATCACCTCATCTAAGATCAACAAAGCTATGCCCCATCTTCAACAAGCCTAATAATGTGTTTTGGGCAAAATTGATGAAATTGTCAAATTTTGACAAAGTGTTGGCACTAGACGTTAATTGAGTTTTTTCATGGATTAAAATTAGTTAAATGATGGTTAATATCACCAATGTTTTTAGCACCTCAAAATCCTATATAATAAGGTTTGATGAAAAATTGATAGAACTTAATTTCGATAAAGCATCATTACTTGCAAGATCCAAACTTCTATAAAAAAATGTTTTTGTGCATAAAAATGCGTGTTTGGTCAAAATTTCAATTTACTGGTTTATCTAGTGGTTTTCATGGTCTAGAAATCCAATGCAATTGAAAGAATTGTATTTTGACACACACAAGTAAATAAACACACTTTAATAAGTTCTAGTTGATGAGGCTTGTTAAACTTAAGAGATTATGAATCATGGGTTTATGCAATAAAATAAGAGATTATGAATCATAGGTTTATGCAATAAAATTTACAGTTTCTCTTAGTTTGTAAAAAAATCTAAAAGTTTTAGTGAAGCCCCCTCTTAATTAATTTTTTAATTTATTTCGGACCCGTTTTGAGCATTTTTGGGATGCCATCAAAACTATGATATGTTGTGATGTTGATAAGAAGGTATATATAAAGTTTCATGGACTTTCTTGGAGAAATGAGTACCCTAGTTTACCAAAGCTTGCTGGGCTCTTTGGGGTTGTGGATGAGTAGACAAAGCCATGAATCTCTTGATTATCATTTCCTTCTCATTCTTTAAGGTTGGGTAGGTGTTAGTTTCATAAGGCTTTGAAATTTTTTGGTTTTATGCTAGTATGTTGAGTTATTTCATTTTTGACAGTTTTTTTCTACTATGCAAACATACATCACTCACTTTTGGAGCTAAACATACACCACTTACTTAACATAGATCAGTCACTTCCGGAGCTCGATGGGCTTGTGAAGTAAAGACCCATCTCTCACTTAGGTGAGAAGACATGTGAAGGGAAAAAGTGAAGTCTATTTTTAAGTCATTTTTGCGAGAAGACAAGCAAGCCAAGTGGGAGCTGGTGTCCATAGCTCGCCCAGGCCAGCAATGGAGACAAAGAAAACCCCATCGCTCACTTCAGCAGCCTATTCATTTCATTCACTGCGAGTTCAAGCTTTCATCATCTCCCATCTCTCTTGAATGGAAAAATTGATTTGCCATTGAGGAGTGAAATTCTTCCATTCTATTCATTTTAGCATTGAGTTGTTTGCTCTCTTTCTCTTTGGGTGGTGCTCTCATGTTTTTTGATTTTATGTGCAGGTTTATTGTGGGAAATGGAGTGGGTAGCCATGAAACTCTCTCATAGTGGCCATGGGCAATGCTAAAAGTATGTGAGTGAATAAGCATCAAAATAAAATGATAAGCATCAAAATAAAGAATAGTTATGGAAATGGAAATGGTAGCCATGGAAGATGCATGGTTTTGAAGTGCATCTTCCATAGCCATGATTGTCTTGACATTGTATCTTTGAAACAGCCTTTTCAAGTTTGAATGTAGTGCAATTTCGAGCCATGTTTTCGGTTAGCTTGCATGTATTGATCTTCTGTTTTCAAGCTTGAAATTTATTGTCTTCACAATGTAATTTCTAGCCACACCTTTTTTTATCGTATGAAATTTGTCCATTCAATCTTGAAATTCCTTGTCTTGCCAATGTAATTTCCAGCTTTGAATTTTGGTGGGCTTTATTCAGTTTTGTTTCTTCAAAGCTTGATATTTTTCATGCTATGCAAGTACAATTTTCAACACTTGTTCTTCTTCAATTCAAGTACAAATTCATGGAATCATTAGTGTTGGGTGCATCGTTTCACTCATCATTTGCTTGTCTAATTACAATCTTGATTGCATTTGATGAATGTGATTTATATTGCAGATTTATGAAGGAGGAAGGAAGCAATTTTTTGTTCCAGCTTGCTTGTATCATGCATTGAATATTTGTTTTGGGCAAGTTTGGTTGTAAGTGAAGCATTTCATAAAGGATTTTATCACTTGTATTTTCAAGCTTTTCATTGGAAAAATTCTCCAGGATTTGCATTCTTCAAACAATATCTCTTCAACATTTAGTTTTAATGTTTTAATGCAATATTCAGTTCTCGTTAGTTGTTTTAAAATGCAAGTTTTAGCTTTTTTTTTTGAGCTTGAGCAAGCTGGTTTTAGGTTGCTAAAATTGCATTTTCAGTCCTCTTTTGGGCATGCTTGGAATGCATTTCCAGTTCTCATGTGTAAGCTATAGAAAGCATTTTTAGCTGTCATGTAAGGACCGAAGATGCCATTTCTTTCATAGCTGGAGCATTTTTTTTTTTTTTAATAGCATTCATTCATTTGTATAAAAAGTGCATTTTCAGCTCTCTTTTGAATCTTAAATTTGCGTTCTTAGCTCTCTTCTGAGTTTTGAAGTTGCTTTTTCATGAAATTTTTTGTTTTTCTAGTCTTCCTCCTTTTTGAAATAGAAATTGTGAATTGCATAATACTTGCTTGAATGGAAGGCTGGTTGAATTTTTCACAAGAAACAAAAACTTCATTTTACAAACCATTACAACAACCTTCTCCCTCAAACTCCAAGCACAACCAAACAAAGTCAAAGAAATCCATTGCACAAAAAGATTAATTTTGCAAACTAATGTGGAATGTGAAGAAAGATTGCAAATATAAATTAAAGCATTAATGAAGAAAATGTTATGCTGATCTGAATTCATGAATGCAATATAAATTAAAGCATTCCTTGTTTGATTCCAAATTGCAATTAAGTATTAAAAGCAAAAGTTTGTATGCACATAAGTTTATAGTGCAATAATTTCTCAAAGATTTTTAAAACTCAAAAGTTCAAAATGAATGCGAGACTATTCTCAAAAGAGAACGTTGAAGGACTCTCTTTTCATTACATTTGAAATCAATCATAAAGTTTAATTGGCAAGATTCATGGTGAGTTAGTGTTTGAGTTGAAGTGAATCTACTTATATTTCACGAATTTAAGTTCATTTGTTTTAAAGAAGATTCATGCACATATGCTTTGACTTGATGCATTGCATTTCACAAGGGAGAGAGTCCATGCCACCATACGTGCATACTTGACCGAAGGAACCAAGCATTTAACCTTATAAATAAAGCAAAGCTCGTTATGGGTTTGTAAGAGATGGTCTTATCAATGCTTTTGAATGAATTTTATACACTTTTTATTGAGTTTTAGTTTATTAATATGGATCTAAAACAATGTAGTTCTTATGTATTTTGTTCAATTCAAAAGCTATGGAACGTTTATAGGTTTTGGCAGAAGAGTTGAGAATGATATGGAGAAATGAAGGAACCTGAAACATGGATGTATTAATCGGAATCCAAAACCATTGAAGGAGGCTTCCCTTTTCATACTTGAAGCATGAGAGTTCATGGAGAGATGAAGGAAACATTACATTTTCAAGGCAAATATTTCGAAGAGAAAAAATAACCCAAGTATATGCAATTCAATAAAGTGAGAAAGAATTGAAAGCTTATCCATCGAACGGACTGCTACAATACAAATTGAGAGCTATGAAGTGTTATTTTCATCCAAAGTGTGAAGAAAAAATAATTCATGCACAAAATTTTGAATAAAATTTGTAAGACAAAAGGACAAATAGCACAAATGAAAGACTTAAGAGGAGAAATATTGTAGTAGTTTTATTGTAAAAGAATGTCCATTCATTTAATCATTGAATGAGGACAAATTGTTAATACAAACTAGTTAAATAATCTTGGAGGCCAAGAGCCATAGAGTTATAAAGTTAGGTTTCAGACAAATGGAAGGCCAAATGCTATTTAATATTTCTACAAAACAGGCCTTGCACTATTGCAAAGGGTTTCTCTTTTTGCATAGTAAGCTATTTTTCTTATGTGAAATAGAGGGCATTGTTAGCTTGTGCACTATACTCTTGGGATATTGATGATGGTTATAGGTTATATTCCATGAATATTATTTATCATTGATGTTGTGGCATAAAGAGCATTCACTTGAGCCTTAATGTTTATGCTTTCTTATCTTACATTATGCTAACTTGTTGGATGTGACTATCGAAAAATGTAAGATATCTTAGGTTCCCCAGAGTAAGCTTGTGAGTAATGTGCAATGCTAGAGGTAATTTATCATCTATGCTTTTGCATGTCTTTCCTTGATTCATGTTCAACACTTTTACCAGTAATTGAAGCTATTTTCATGCATGCATAAAAGGACTTAATTGATTCATGTGAAGTTGTGATGGTTGTAAGTGATCTTCGCCATTCATTGCTTCCTTGGTTAGTTAGTTGGATTAGGTTTTGATAGTAGAGAGTAAGCTATTTTCCATGTTTTCTGTACCAACCCTATGTTTTATATCAGATTAGTTATATTTTGGATAGGACAAATAATTAGATATGTTATATAGAGATAGATTAAATTTCATATGGCATGTTGCATGTTGCACATTGCACATTGCACAAACAATTAGACTAAATAGAGATATATTAGATTGCATATTGCATGTTGCACATTTGCATTTGCATCTTAGTTACATTGCACATAAACACACTTAAAAACCATGGGTGAACTAAGCATCAACTAGTAAACATGTTCTTAAATGAAGAACCAACAGAGCCATCCATATCTAGAGGGTTTTCCATCTCTACAGAGGGAGATCTACTTGGGCCCTTTTGCCGAGTAAACTTGTGTTGTTGACTCGGGTCATTTTCTTGTATCAATAGGAACTAGTGGAAGAAGTTTTGTATGAAAGTTCCCTTGGATCAGTTATATTAGTTGTATAATCTTATTGCAGTGCATAGGGAGGATTACATAAATCTTGTAGTGGATGGAGAGTTGGCATAGTGCATGTTCATTCATAATTGATTTAGAAGTTTCCTTTAATACATGAAAAAATGTTGACTATGAGTAGTCTACATGGTGTTGTGAGTATGCTAGTGGATTGGCACATAGCTGAAAGATTCGTTGAATTTCGATGACACATCTAGTTCACGATTGAATTTGTGGAACAAGTAGAGGAATAGATTGTGTAAGAACAAAGGATTTTAGCACTAGATATTTCTTTGGTAGAGACCCTCACAAGATGGTGCACGAAACATAAGAGTGTGTTTCATTCTTGGGAATATATGACAAAGGAATTGCAACTCACTTCCTTCCTCACCTAAGGGCTTTGCCAACAAATGCCATTTCTAGTCTTGTCGATCTATCTTTGTAGTTCAATGGAATCTCTAACCCTCACAGACATGTGGATAAGTGTGATGCACAATTGATGGAGTGGGAGGTTCCAATTCAACAATGGCTTCATAAATTTATGCAAATCTTAGAGCTATTACTAAAGAACTAGTATCTACATGTAAAAATGTAGCAACATACACACCATTGGTTGAAACTATGGGAAAGGTTATGCGACACTTTCCAACTATGTGGGGAGAATACACCATTTCTAAGGGTGATTCAGAGCATTCAGTGTTTCCCATGATTGGAGCACTCACAATGTTTGATCATAGGTTCAACAAAGGGGGAAATCAATGAAGCTGACTCCATGTAGGGGGATCCTGCATACACATACATTGTAGACTCCATAGTTATGGACCCCAGATGGTTTGAGGAAACATAAGGTAACCACAATGTATAGGATACATGAGATACTGACAATCCATGGTATTATCATAAGTTGTTGTGGATGAAGCAAATTAACATTGGGACCAAACTAAAGCTAGTGGTGATCAAGGACTATTGGGATGAACATATGGTTGCATAGGTTGTAGCTTTGCTCCATGAATACACTAATTTATTTTCATGAAACTTTATTGAGATGAATGGTGTGGTTGGAGAGCTTGGTGAAATGATGATTGAATTTGATTTGAAAATGAAAAGGTTTGTGTATAAATATTGCAAGTGGAAAATGTATGTGTCTGGGGCAATTGGATCAAGTTGCCAGCACATAAAAATATTGAGTTTTTTTATACTTAAAATGAACAACATAAGTAGTCATAAACAACCATCAAAATAAGCACACAGCACAACAAAATGATAAAGGAGTTCACCCCTCTCTTGGGCTACATCTCCTGGTCCAGCTTCCAATGGATTATTTTCATTATATGCTCAAAAGTGTTAAAAAAATCCTTTACAGTGATCAGAATGCAAAATATATGACTTCAATGGCTCCAAAATGTCCAAAAACCCCTAGTTGGGCTCTTTCTGCACCTTATTTGGCCAAAAATTGAAGAAAATACTCGTCATGGAAGTTTTTTCCCAATACTTGTTGTCTCTACTTGCCAAAATGCACGTAGCATGACCAAACCAAGCTCACATGCTCCAAAACCTATCTCTGTGTGCAATCTGGGTTGTGGGCAAATTTTTCACATCGTTAGAGCTGCCAACGCCTTTGCCGGCGGAGATCCCGGTTGCATGGCCCCATGTGGCCAAGTGCTGGGCTGAATTTTCACACCCGTCAGTCGGCCTACTCCAGTCCTCCGCGCTATTGGTCATATGGCTTGGTGTAGGTGTATGCGACCATGGAATGGGGCTAATCCCCAACCCTTTTTCGCCAAAAATCCTGCTAGTTCAAAGTTAAATAAAACTTGTGTCATATATGGTTAAGTCACAACTGGTAGGCGGGTTGGTGGCCCGACCTACGTGAAGTCTTGCGCCTTGCTGTAGGTCATGGTTCGACCCCCGTGGAGCCAAACCCAACCATTTTACACATGGAGGGGGTGCCACATGGAGACCCCTGAGTGGGCCACATGGCACCCATACATTGGTCCATGAACTTGCCACATGTCGACCTAAGATTGGTCCACGTCACCTGCCTTTCAAATCACCTTCCTAGTCAGTAGTCTAGTCACCCTGCCAAGTGTCCATGCCACGTCATTTGTACAATGGTACGATCAACTGCCACGTCAGCCTATACAAACTATACGGATTGTATAGTCAACAAATTTTGCCTGTTTGGGAAAACATACAAAACACGATAAATTCCTTATACGAACTCTGTTTGAACCCGTTCAAATTGTGTTGGGATCATGAGGATGAAATCTATGTAATGAAACCATTTTCGAGCAATTTTGAACACTTTGAATTTTGAGAATTTTTTGATCCCCTGGATCACTCCTCCCCATTGGGAAGATTTTGGACCTCCAAAATACTATTTCAATCTATATGTAGATGAGGGTACAATTCCCTCACCATTTAAACCTCAATCCATTTAGCTTTGCTTGGATTTGTGTCTTTGAGACCAACACAAAGGTACTCCACATTCCCTCGTTTTGAAGTTCTTATCTTTCTGTCAAGTATTGTATCCTCATGCAATTCTGAAAGATATTCTGGCGAGAAGTAATCTATTGAAGGAATCCGAACATGCTCTCCTTGATCATCAATCAAAGGAGGCTTATACAATCTCAAATTCTCAACATTAACAATTGCATACATTTGCATATAAGGAGGAAAATCCAAACATAAGGCATTGTTACCAATCTTTTCAAGAATCTTGAAAGATCCATATCTGATTGGTTTCATATTTTTACCTTCTCCTTTAAGCCTCTCTTTGCTAATGTAAAGCCAAACTTCATCACCAACTTGGAAACTGTGATCAACACGATGCTTGTCATGTCTTGTCTTCTACTTGGCTTGGCTCTTTTCCAACTGTTCTTGTACAATTTGATGCACTAATTGAATTTGTTCAATGAATTTCTTTGCTCTATCAATTTCATAATGACCATCAATAGCAACATCCTTCCCAAAGATAAAATCTAAAGGGGATTTTGGAAAATAACCAAAACTTGCCTCAAATGGAGATGTTTGAGTTGATGAATGCTTAGCCCGGTTATAAGCGTGTTGAATGTAGTGTAGGTGCTCATCCCAAAACTTAGGATGTTTGCTTTAATAACCATGAAAAAATATGTACTATTGTTCTATTCACCACTTCTATTTGACCATCAGTTTGTGGATGGAATGCTGGGCTCCTTTTCAACTTGGTGTCCATGAGTGCCCATAATCTTGACCAAAAGTTCCCAATGAATCGAGAATATCGATTAGAAATAATGGATTTGGGCAACCCAAAATGTACCCATACATGTTGAAAGAACATTTGTGTCGTTTGTTCTGCTGTAACCTGCTTCTTACAAGGCATTAAAATACACATTTTGCTGAAATGATCAACCACAACATAAAGATAATCATGATTCTTTTTGGACATAGGTAATCCTCCTACAAATTCCATGGAAATTCTTTCCCAAGGACGAGAAGGAACCATAAGTGGAGTATACAATCCCAACTTTCTGTTGCTAGGCTTACTTGTATCAAATAAAGAACATCCTCTTACATATCGTGAAACACTTTCATTCATTTTAGGTCAATAACAATACCTTTGCAAATTAGCCACCGTCTTGCCTACATCAAAGTGGCTAGCAATAAGTGAAGAATGTGCTTCCCTTATGATGTTGACTCTTTCACCCTGTGGAATACATAGCTTGACAAGATGATACAAAATCTTACGATACACATGGTAATCCAATTTCTCAACTTGGTTAGAATGACACAAGGTTTCATAAACCTATTTAAAATCAGCATCTAAAGCATATTGTTCAACATAGCTCTCATGTATGATAGAATTATGCTTAAGAATAATTGAAGCACTAACAATAGGCCTAGAAAGCATATCAACACCTTTGTTATAAATACCTTTCTTATACATGATAACCAAGTGGAATTGTTGTAGAAAACCCATCCATCTGAAGTGCCTCACTTTTTGTAGCTTTGTTTGTGATTGCAAGTATTGCAATGGTTGATGATCTGTGTGAATACTAGTTTCTTTTCCCAACAAATAGTGTTTCCATTTTTTCACACTTTACACCAATGCATAAAACTCCTTATCATATGTGGGATAATTAATCACATCATCATTACAAGTTTCAGAATGATAACAATGGGGCTTACCATGTTGCAACAAGACTGCTCCCATGGCATAGTTACTTGCATATGTTTGTATCTCAAATGGCTGTCTTAAATTAGGAAGTGAAAGAACTAGAGTTGGACTAATTTTCTCCTTCAATGCATAAAAATATTTTTGCTGCTTGCCTCCCCATTGGAAAACCTGCATAATGCTTGTCACGACATGTAATGGAGTTTCAATTGAAGAAAAGTTAACAATAAACTTTCTCCAATATTGGGCTGCTCCCAAAAATATTATAACCTATGTTACATTGTTGGGCTTGGGCCAATCTAAAATGGCTTTGACCTTGGAAGGATCTATTTTTAGTTCTCCTCCTCAATAATATGTCCCAAGTAAACAAGTGAGGTCTTTCCAAACTCACATTTAGACACATTTAAAAACAAATTTTCTTTCTTCAAGACATCTAAGACTTGTTTCACACGCTTAACATGTTCTTCACGAGATTTTCTAAATATCAATATGTCATCCAAGTAGACAATTACACAATCATCAAGAAAAAGCCTTAAAACATCATTCATAACTCTCATGAATGTTGCAAGAGCATTACAAAGCCCAAATGGCATAACCATCCATTCATACAAACATTTCTTTGTTTTGAAAGTTGTCTTCCATGTGTCTCCTTCAACAATCCTAATTTGATGATAACCACTTCTCAAGTCCAACTTAGTGAAATACTTAGCATCTTTCAATTGATCAAGCAAATCATCAATTCTAGGAAGAGGGTAACAATTCTTTACCGTATCTTTTTCAAGGCTCTGAAATCTACACACATGTGCCATGTACAATCTTTCTTTGGTACTAAAACAATTGGTGACCCACATTGTGATGTGCTTGGCATGATAACCTCTTTGTCAAGCAACTCTTGGATTTGTTTTTTGATTCAACATTCTCCATGACTAGCATCCTGTACATGCCAATGTTTGGAAGAGGACAATCTTGCCGCAATTGTATCTCATGTTGGATACCTCTTTTAGGAGGCAATCCTTTGGGTTCCTGAAACACCTCGTCATATTTGTTAACAACCTCATACAAATCAGATTTTAACTTTGCATCACATCCCTGGAAAGCTTCTTTTTCAACATTGTCTTTGGGTTTGATCATCAAGAGTACAAAATTCTTACTAGCATTGACTAATCTCTTCATTTGTCCAACATTTACACGTGACAAATTCAACTTCTTGGTATGTGCTCTAACAATGTACTCAACTCCATTTTTAAAGAAATGATATTTGTTCTCATGACGATGAAAGATGCCTCTCCTATCATATAAATATGGGCTTCCCAAAACAATACCACAAATATCCAATGGAATAACATCAAGCTCTACCTCATCTATAAAGTTTGCAGTGATGGCAAATCTAAGTTTACATCTTTTTGTCACTTATCCAACCTAGAGGATATGGTTTAGGATGATGAGTTGTTTCCAAATGCAATTTCTTGACAATGTCTTTGAAAATGAGGTTTGCTTGAGAACCAATATCAAATAGAGTATCTATCTTGGTATGATTTGAAATAACCCTTATGTGGAAAAACTCTATTCTTTATTTTTCATGTTGAGTTTCATTGCGGCTACTACTTGAAGAACTAGTACTGGCAATAGAGTCCTTACCTTGAAAACTCATGGATGTGATTTTTATTTCATCTCCAGAATTAGATCCTAAATCATGTTGTGTAGTTGCAACAATCTTTGGTTTCCTTTTGTTGTTGAACTTTTTGGGTCTCATTTCAGGATGAAGTTTCCAACAATGGTCTTCATCATGGCCATGTTTTGAACAATGTTTACATGAGAGTTTTTCTCCCTCTTTCTTGACTGAAGCATTCTTCTTTCCATTTCCTTTGTCTCCATTATAAAATGGCTTCTTCTTGTCCTCTTTAGGATCATTCTTCCCTCTTACTTCTAAGTGAGTTTCCTATACACAAATTTCATCTATATTTGTAGGGTTAAACATGAGAATTGTGTGTCTCAAATAGCTATGCACTCCTCCAATGTATTTGATTAAATTTTCTTGAGAAGATAAATCTATACCCAAAATCAAAGCTCTTCTCCTAAATTCTTGAGTGTAGCTTTGCACATTTTTCCTTTTAGCTTGCCTAAAGTTTTGCCAATCCATGATAGCTTTCTGCATGTATGCTAATGGTAAAATTTCCTTTTAATTGCAACAATAAAATCATTCCAAGAGGATAAAACTTTACCATGTTTCTTCATGTCCTCTTGAGTTTTGGCTTCCCAACAAATGAGTGTTGCACCTTCCAATCTAAGAGAGGCAGGATGAATCTTAGTTTCATCATCTTGGATTCTTTGTATCCTACAATACACTTCAATCTGACGAATCCAATTATCCAATTTCTCAGCATTTACCTCTCCATTGTACATAGGCAATTCAAACTTAATATCAATCTTAAGCAAAGGAGTTTGTGGAGGAATTTTACCATGTTCTTTTGGATAATTTGGAGATGATTGTGAAATGGTAGAAGAAGTGGAAGATGGAGGTGAAGGAGGTGGAGTGTCACCATTCCCTCCATTCCATTTTGGAGTCTTATCATCATTACCTTCATTACCTCTTGGAAGATTTGAGATTTCTCCTTGCAACCTTGCATTCCTTTCATCATGTAAAACTTTCACCATTTTTGTCATATCATAAAAGACTTTTCTGAAAGTTTCCTCTTCCGAAGTAGGAATTTCATGACTCTCCTCATGAGCCATACTTGGTGAATGCCTCCTTGAAGCTTGACGTGATTGAATGGTTCTCCTTCTTGAAAGTTGAAAACTTGGCTCTACAAGTTGCCCTTCTCCTCTTGTGAGCTTCAACCTTGGAAGCATTAGAAAACACTTGCAAACAAATCAAACCTTCAAAAAACTTTTCTCTGATACCAACTTGATCTGAAAATGAAAAGGTTTGTGTATACAGATTGCAAGTGGAAAATTTATGTGTCTTGGGAAATTGGATCAAGTTACAAGCACATAAAAATATTTATTTATTTTATACTTAAAATGAACAACATCAACAATCATAAACAACCATCAAAATAAGCACATAACACAACAACATGATAAAGGAGTTCACCCCTCTCTTGGGATACATCTCTTGGTCCAACTTCCAATGGATAATTTTCATTATATGCTCAAAAGTGTTAAAACAATGCTTTACAATGATTAGAATGCAAAACAGATGGATTCAATGGCTTCAAAATGTCCAAAAACCCTTAGCTGGGCTCTTTCTGCACCTGGTTTTTCCAAAAATTGAACAAAATACCCTTCCTGGAAGTTTTTTCCGAATACTTGCTATCTCTTCTCGCCAAAATGCACCCAGCCTGACCAAACCCATCTCACCCACTCCAAAACCTAGCTCAATGCGCAATCTGGGTCGTGGATGATTTTGTCACGTTGTTAGAGCTGCCAACACCTTTCCCGACGAAGATCCCGGTCACATGGCCCCATGTGGCCAAGTGCCGGGCTAAATTTTCACACCTTTCGGTCGGCCCACTCCAGTCCTCCGCACCATCGGTCATATGGCTTGGTGTAGGTGTATATGACCACGGGCTAGGGCTAAGCCCTGACCCTTTTTCTACCAAAACTCCCACTAGTTCAAAGTTAAATAAAACTTGCACCATATATAGTTAAGTCACAACTGGTAGGCGGGCTAGTGGTCAAGCCTACGCGAAGTCTTGCCCCTTTTCAGAGGTTTTGAGTTCGACCCCCGCATAGCCAAACCCAACCATTTTACACACGGAGGGGGTGCCACGTGGTGGCCCCTGAGTGGGCCACATGGTACCCATACATTGGTCCATGGACTTGCCATGTGTCGACCTAAGATTGGTCCACATTACATGCCTCTCAAATCACCTGCCCAGTCAAGAGTCCAATCACCCTACCAAGTGTCCATGCCACATTAGTTGTACAATCGTACGGTCCACTGCCACGTCAACTTGTACGTACAGTCAACAGATTTTGTATGTTTGGGAAAACAGACAGAACACGATAACTTCCTCATACAAACTACTTTTGAGCCCGTTCAAGTTGCGTTGGGATCGTGAGGATGATATCTATGTAATGAATCCGTTTTCGAGCAATTTTTGATCCCCTGGATCATAATTGAAGCCAAATGATGGAATGATTAAGAAGAGACTGTATAGGATGAAATCACATTATAAGGAGTGATTGAAATAATAAATAGATAAGATAATTGATGCCAGGTTGAAATTTCCAATGGAGGAGTATGATTGGATCATTCATTCATGATACACGGTAAGCAAATTGGTGGAATCCATGTAAGTGTTGATTTCCATGGACTCAATGAGGCTTGCATGTTCATGACCCCTTTCTGTCTCCATTTAGTGATGTGATACTGGAAAAATTTGTAGGGAATTAGGCATACTCTTTTATAGATGGGTTCTTCGGCTATCATAAAATATAGATAGCAGAGGAAGATACGAAGAAAATTACATTTGCTACTAAATGGGGGTCATATGCTTATAACATAATTCTCTTCAGACTGAAGAATGCACCTTATATATTTTCAAGAGTGGTAGTTGTTGCACTTAGGGAATACATTCATAAGCTTATGGAGGTATATTTGGATGTTTGGACCATATACAATTTGCTGAGGAATTATGTCACAAAGCTCGGGTTAATGTTGGATAGTTGTTGATAGATTTAGTTCTCACTAAATATTAAAATTTGCAACTTTTGTACCTTGTTCAACATTTTTTGGGGGGAATATAGTGTGCAAGAAGGGATTGATGGTTAATATTTCCAAGATCTCAATAATTGTCAATTTTCTTGCACTTGGGACTATATCAACACCACAATCTTTAGTGGGACATGGAGGGTATTGTTGTAGGTTTATAAGGGGGTACTCATAATTGATAGTGCTAATGGAGGAATCATTATGCAAAGGAACCTTGTTTATATGGACAACAACTTGTGAGGTAGGATTTGTTGAATTTAAACAAAAGATGATAACCACTCCAATTCTATTTTTTCTAGACTAGGAAAAGGTATTTCA
This sequence comes from Picea mariana, assembly GCA_032191745.1. Classification (NCBI taxonomy): domain Eukaryota; kingdom Viridiplantae; phylum Streptophyta; class Pinopsida; order Pinales; family Pinaceae; genus Picea; species Picea mariana. Next base: position 279,840 of record JASDQU010099882.1, on the reverse strand, counting down.
TGTACATGTGGATGCCTTTGGCATTGCATTGGGAAATGTTCTGGCACAATTGGGGAAGGTACACTTGATCATCTGGTATATTTTGTAAGAAGGAAATTGTCACAAGTTGAGCATACTAATACCACCATGGAATGAGAATAATTATCCATGGTGTATGTATTCCAAAAGTTTAGACATTATCTCCTAGGTTGACCATTTGGGTTTTTCATAGATCACTTTGTGTTGAAATATTTGGTCAACAAGCCAATGTTGGAAGAATGGACATGTTGTTGGTTAATATTGTTATAAGATTTCAATTTTGAGGTGGTAGTAACCTAGGGAAACAAAGCATATGGTCCAATCATATTTCACAAATACATAATAGGGAAATCATGGGAACATTTGATGAACTACCTAATGCCAATATCTTTCACGTGGAATCCATTCTAGACTTTTTCATGGAGATTATTGAATTACTTAGTTTAGGATTGGAACCTAGGGATTATGATCAATGAAAGTGAAGGTAGCTAATGATATGCATGATGAATTATTAGTTGCTAGCCATATAATTGCATAAGTTGGCAACATATAGGGTTTTGTGGAGATGTGTGTTGAATCATGAGTGATTGACAATATTGTGGGAAGCCCATGATGATTAGAGTGGTGGACATTACAATGGAAATGCTTCTACATGAAACTTGCTACACATAAGGCTATGGTGGGTGACTCATTTTACATATTCCATGGAATATGTGAAGTAGTGTGATGGTTTCCAACCCATAGGATGACCCTTTGTCAGAGATGTTTGCCACTATAACCCATTGTGGTTGGGGAATTGTTTTAGTGTTGAGGAATGGATTTTCTTAGATCTATCAATCCACTAGTGCATTATTCAAGTGATAGGTATATAATTACTTCCACATATTATTTGACACATTGGGTAGAGACTATGTTGAATTGATATTGCTTGGTAGAGACCACTACCAATTTCATTTTTGAGCTTATTCCACAAGATTGGATTTCCATACAACTTCACTAGTGATCATGGTTAACATTTTATTGTGGTAGTGGTGGCTATGCTATTAAAGAAGTTCATGATCAATCACCACAAAACAATACAATATCAACCGTAGGCTAATAGCATGGTAGAGACATAAAACAAGATTTTAGAATGTAGATTGACCAAGGTGTGATTGGTCAATAGAGATGATAGGGGAAAAATGATCATTTCCATTTTATGGGCCTATTGGACTTTATGTACAACCTTTAATAAATACACATAGTTCAATATGGTCTATGGACTAGAGGCAATTATGCCACTAGAATATTTTATACCAAGCCTACGGGTAGCCACAACTGTGTAGATGTCAGAGGTGCAATAGTTACAAGGTAGGTTGGACATTTTACAATTAGAAAAACACAAATTCCTAGCGGGGTGCCATTATATGTTACAAAACATGCGCCAAAAAGCATGGCACAATAGGCACATTAGGAACAAATAGTTCAAATATGGGAATCTTGTGCTAATATGTGACAATAAATTTTGGAAATATCCAGTCAAGTTGAAGATGCAGGTAACTAGCAAAGGCATAGGTGTGGGGATGGGTACTTGTATAGTGAATAGTCAATATTTAATTTCATGCTTCAACATAAACCACATATTTCTAGGATTATATCTAATTCATCATCACATTCAAATTTTTATCTCGTATAATTTAGGGGTAAAAAATGGGGTATTACGTTCTCCTCCCCCCTAGTTTAGCACCAACCTTGGTGCAATATCAAAACTAAAACAAAAATGGGTATGCGTCCTGAACAACATCCTCCAACTTCCATGTTGCCTCATTAGGATTTTAATGGTCCCATTGGACATTTACCTTTCCAATGTCTCCATTTCAGAGCAATGCGACTTTCCTGTAGATGATGCATGATGGTTCTATCTGGAACTCTCCTTCTGGTTCCACTTGGATTAAAGTCCAATCAATGACACGATTAGGATCATGAAAATACCTTTTTAACAAAGATAAATGAAATACATTGTGATCTTTTATGTTAGTAGGAAATACAAGTTTATATGCAACCGGGATTCTTCTATAAAGGATTTCAAAAGGTCCACAATATCTTGCTACAAGCTTGGCACAACTTCAAAGCTTCAGTGAGACTTTCTTTGGTCTCACTCTTAAAAACACATGATCTCCAAATTTTAATTCTTTATGCACTTTTTTGTTCTCTACATAAATTTTCTACCTATCTTGTGTTGCTTTAAAATTTTGCTTGATTCTAGCAATCTATTCTTCCATTTCCTTGAGAAAATCTATCCCAAGTGTAACTATATCAATTGGGTCATCCCAACTTACTTGTGTGCTTCATTTTCTATCATAAAAAGCTTCAAATGGGCTCATACTCAAAGAGGCACAATGCCCTTTTTTGCAAGTAAACTCCACCAGATACAAATAATCTTCCCACTCGGATGACTTGTCCATCATCTACCTCTATAACATGTATTCAATTACGTGGTTAACTCTTTAAGTTTTCCCATTGATTTGCAGAAGGTATGCCATACTAAGATTCAAATTTGTTCCAAAACCTTTGAATGCCACCTTCCAAAAGTTCAAAGTGAACTTAGAGTCTCCGTCAGAAATAATGGCCTTGCACATTCCATGCAATCTGACAAATTATTTCATGTATCTGTCTGCTATGTTTGTTGGCTTATGTGTGGATTTAACTAGAATAAAATGCAAATCCTTTATTACTTTATCCATCACCACCATGATGGAGTCGGGTTTCCTCAATGTTTTTGATAATCAAGTGATAAAATCAATAGTTACTAGCTCCCATTTCCATTTTGGAAATGGAAATGGTTGTAACGAACTTGCTAAGATTCTATGCTCAAATTTTACTTGTTGACACTCCATACATATTTCTATGTATTCAATGACATCTCTTTACATTCTTATCCAAAAGTATTGTTTCCTCATTGTTGCAATTGTCTTTTGGTACCTAGGGTGTCCATAATATGGAGCATTTTTCATTTCATACAAATATGATTTTCCTCAACTTATAGGAATTAGGAATATAAATTTGATTTTTATGCACAAGAATTCCATCATCTTCTATCTTATACTCTTCATATTTCTCCTAAACATTCTATTGCTACAATACTTCCATTATTTGTAGGTGGTGTTCATATGTCATAATAGCTTCAAGAATTCTAGTCTTCAAATCTAATTTACACATGCTAATTGATGTAGCATGCATTGCATGTAATCTTTTGCTAAGTGTTAATTGGGTGTAGCTCTAGTTGTTGAGAGGAAAATTTGTTTCCTCCCTTGCCTAGGTTCAAATCCTACTTTGTGACATGTTTTCTCTTCATGAGTTGATTGTCATTGAGATGTTGACCTAGCCTTGAGCCTTGAAGAATCCAGTTTAGCTTAGATACGATCCTTATAATAAGGGGAAGTGTTTGGTGGGTTTTTTTTGGAAATGCAATAAGCAAAAAAGAAATAATGTATTCTTTTGTTCAGTGCATCAACAACTATGTTATCTTTTATGTTAATGTGCTTGATGTCAAAATCAAACTCACAAAGAAATTATATCCATCTTGTTTTCCTAGCCTTTAGATTTTGTTGCTCAAACAAATACTTGAGATTATATGATATGTTCTTAAGAAGAATTTTCTCTCCATCAAATAATGCCCCACATTTATAATGTGTGCATTGTGGCATCAAGCTTTAAATCATGCATGGCATAATTATTCTGATATTTGTTAATATTTTGAGGTTCATAACACACCACGTACCAATTTTGGGTGAGAATTCCATCAATTCCTTATTTACAAGTGTTAGGATATTTAGACACTTAGGAGTTAGTTAATATCAACTTGGTCTAATGTGTCGTTATGTAAAAGTGTGTTTCTTTAATATGCATTAGTATGCATTTGTAGTTAGGTAATCTGACGGTCACGGTACATTTTCAACATAGAGTGATCCAATGGTTCATATTCTCCTTGATTTTAACAACTACATTGATATGTGGCTTAACACTTGATTGGTCCACGATCTCTATTTAAAAAGCACGGAGAGTCATTTTCCAATGATCGATTATGAGAAACTATCTTGTAAATCTTTGTGTAATATTTTTCTTTTGCATTGATAAATTGCTCCAAGTTGCCACGTTAGTTGGGGCCGTGGATGTATCCCCACATGGGTTTTATCACATAAATCATCAGTGTGTTGATCTTTGATATGGTTGTGTGAGTGGTTACTAAAGGTGTTAATCCTCTGTTGGAATACCTGTGTTGTCGAACATGGTATTAGAGCACATTTGAAGACCCGCTCTCGTTGTAGATCGAGATCATGAATCCGTGTTGCTTCATCTTTGGTTTATTCCATTTATGTGCATTTCTAGGCCAAAAAAACTATTCCATTGCGTTTGGAGCACTCATTTCAGTTAGGAACACCTTTTGTTTAACTATAAAGGTTTATGTTTTCCCAAGATACAACTATTTCAGTTAGATCCATAAGTACTCTTAATACACCCTTTAAAATTTTTGTAGAGATAATATTTCAGTTTTATTTTGGTTTTCTGCTTTTTATTTCTGGGTTTCTACTCTTTTCAATTTGCATATGCTCTTTTTCTTGCTCTTTGTGCGATCTCACAAATAAAAAACATAGCGGAAAGGGTTTTCCTTTCTGCGTATGCTCTTTGTCGTGTGCTTTGTATGATCTTGATAAATAAAAAACAAAGGGAAAATTTTCATTTTCTAGGTAAGTTAACCGAAATCTAACCCTTGTTGTCGTTGAGAAGCGAAATTTTGTCCCTTGTGTGAAAACAATTTTTTTTTTAGCATGCTCTCCAAGGCCATCTTCCATAACAAGAACAACAACACCCTCAATCCTCCTTCTAAATGATATAATATGTTTTTTCACTAGCTCACTTGGTTAAAAGTTGTTTTATTAAGTAAGAGGTCTTGAGTTCAAGTCTCTTTTTTGTTACCTTTTTTTTGAAAAAGTTCATGCATCCATTGTAAAGTGTATTTCACTTAAATTATAAAAGTGAATCGTTACAAGTAGCTTTAATATTTTATTTTAAGTTATTTATTTTGAATGAGACTTTCATTTATAAAGTAACTTCATTGTAAAATTGATCTCGCTTATTCTATAAAAGTGGGTCACTTCATAAAACACCTTATTTGTAAAAGTGAGGTTATTAGAAGGAGGGTTATCACCACATGGACCAACTTCTACTTTCCACGTGGCTCTTTGGTTATCGTTTATGCCTTTTTTCAAAATGGCATAACTTTCACATTCAAAGTCCATTTTCAATGTCGTTTTCCTTAAACAACCTATTTTTCCAAGAGCATTCCATCCAGACCATTAGTTTCAGTTTCAGTTTTTAAATCTATATTCTCTTCATATTTAATATGGCTTCTCCCAATTATCTTTTTCTTACTAGTACCGACTACTTCTCATGGAAATCACATATGGAGGATTTATTAAGAAGTAAATGACTGCACTGGATTACCTTGGAAAAAGAACAAGAAACCACTAATGATGACAAGTATGCCAAATGGGTTAATATGAATGATGAAGCATGTGGACTAATTAGAATGTCCATCTCTCTTGATTTAAGATTTCACCTTCAAGGAATTAAGGGCCCAAATAAAGCTTGGGAAAATATTGCAGTTGTGTTTGGTAAACACAATATTATTCGAGCCCACCAGTTGGAAGATAATTTAATGACTTTAAGTCCAAATGATATTCCTTGCATTGAATATTACTTATCTAAGTTCAAAACACTTAGAATTTTGTATACAGAATGTGAACTAGATCTGAAGGAAGATCAATGAATATATGTTATTCTTGCTAAGCTAGGTAGTGCATATTTTGTTTTTGTATCTAACTTTTATGCCACTAGAGAAGCTCTGGGGAGTAAAAATCTCACTCTTGAGTCCTTTTGTGATTCTATGATTCGAGAAAAAGATAAGCTTGTGCAACTTGGATTGATCAACACTGCAGGTACATCCAACAAAGCCTCAGTGGTCCAGTAGAAAGATAAATCCAAGAATCCCAAGAAGCAACATCCTCACCACAACAACAAGCAAAACAAGGGTCCCAAACCCTCTCTGCTATCTTTTGCTCCTAATGGTGACAAAGACGCAAAATCCAAAAGTAAGAAGACCGGTGACAGACACTGCAACTTTTGTGGGAAAGATGGTCACGTGGAATCCAAATGTTTTAAGAAGATGGAGGCTTTGGAAGCATCAATGAAGAAACACAACATCAATATTGATTCTTCTTCTTCTACTCATGGAAATGCACTTTCTGCTTCTAGTTTCTCCTTCAATGTAATTTCTACTTCTTCTTATTATTAGTGGCTTATTGATTCTGGAGAATCTTATCATATGAATAAGGATAAATCCATATTTTTTTCTCTAAATGAATGTAATACCAAAAAAATATTTGTTGGTGATGATAGATCTCTTAGTGATGTAGGGTCTGGAACAATTCAGGTAGATGATGGTTATTTCAATGATGCATTATGTGTTCCAAGTATTTCTTGCAACCTTCTACCAATGTAACAAATCACTCATTTAGGTGAAGGTAAAACCACAGATTTTTCACCTCACCAAGTTGTAATCAAGGATCTAAAAGATCCTAAGCATGTTCTCAAAAATAGAATTGTCGATGATATTACTAGGTTGTACAAGATTGACAACTTTGGGTCATCATCTTTTCCATCAATATTTGTTGCTCATAGCAATGACTTGAGCAAACTTTGGCATGAGTGGTTTGGTCATATAAACTATCGCTCATTGCAACAACTATGTGATCAACAGATGGTGATTGATCTTTCTCTTCTTTATTGTAGAGATGGTGTTTGTGCTCTTTGTGTTCTCGACAAACATCATTGGGAAACTTTTGAAAAACGTGCCTCTTGGAACATCTCAGCCCCTTTGCAGCTTGTTCATAGTGACTTGTGTGGTCCACTTTATTCTCCTTCTTTTTCCAGGTGCAATTATTTCTTAACTTTCATTGATGACTTTTCCAGACGCACTTGGGTTTACTTCTTAAAACTTAAGAGAAAAGTGTTTGACAAGTTCTTGGCCTACAAGGCCCTTGTAGACAAATAATATGGACATCAACTTCAAAGTTTAAGAACATATAATGAAGATGAATATGTGAACAATAAGTTTACAAGTTATTGCACTGCACAAGGAATCCAAATGTAACACATTGTTCCATACACACCATATAAAAATGGTGTTGTTGAGAGAAATAACTGCACATTAAAATAAAAGGCTAATTGTATGATCCAATCTAAGGGATTACGTCTTAATTATTGGGAGGAAGCCATTAACTGTGCAAATTACATATTAAATTGCACCCCGACAAAGACTCTTAAAAATATAACACCGGAAGAAGCATGGAATAAAATTAAGCCAGATGTAAGCCACTTCTATGTATTTTGCAGTGTAGCATGGGCTCACATTCCTGATGAGAAAAAGAAAGCATTGTGACTTGAAAGTGAAAAGTGTATTTTTTTTTGGATATTTTGAAGATGTCAAAGGTTACATACTTCTTCAACCTCATTCCAATGAAATTATTATTAGAAGAGATGTTAAATTTAATGAAAATCTCTTGTCTTGCGAGCCTAATCAATGTTTGTGCCTTCTTCGGCTTGCGATCAATTTTCAATGTTTGTGCCATATTCCATTCCTATTCTAGTTTCTTCTTCTTCAGAATATGATAGTGAGGATGAAAACATAGATTCGTATGCTCACCTTCTACCATATGATTCCATTGAACATGAACCTACACCAGCACCAATGCTTCCTAGATGGGTTTATTCAACATGAGAATTAGTTGAAGATCTTGTTGGTGATCCTTCAGATCAACGAAATCCAAATCCATCTGCTCACCTTCTGCCATCTGATTCCATTAAACATGAACCTACACCAATGCCAATGCTTCCTAGATGGGTTCATTCAACATGAGAATTAGTTGGTGATCTTGTTGGTGATCCTTTAGATCAACGTCGAACACGTTCACAATTTCATTGACCCTCTTCTCTTTTGGTTCAAGTTTCAGAGGCTCATGATTAGGATACATTTGCATAAGATTCATGTCATCTAGATTGGGATACAACAATGAATGAAGAGTATTGTTCTTTGATGGAAAATGATACTTTGGATCTTGTACCTCTTCCTAAAGGAAGACAACTTGTCAGATGTAAATGGGTGTATAGAACTAAGTATGCATCAGATGGAAGTGTTGGAAGACACATGACCTGGTTAGTTGCCAAATGATTCTCTCAAGTTGAAGGCATTGACTATAATGAAACATTTTCCCCATAGCCAAAATGAATTCCATCTACCTTCTTCTTGCCTTTGCTTCCTCACATAAATGGGAGGTCCATCAGATAGATGTTAAATCTTCCTTCTCGCATGGATATTTACAAGAAGAAATCTACATGAAACAACCTCCTGGTTATGTCCATAATGATTCCAGCCTTGTTTATTGCCTTAAGAATTCTCTTTATGGTATTAAGCAAGCTCCTCGAGCTGGGTATGCCAAAATGGAAAACTTTCTTCTTGATACCGTCTTTTCTAGATGTCATTATGACCCTAATGTCTATACCAAGAAAGTAGGAAGCCATCTTATGATCCATGTTCTTTATGTTGATGACCTTATCCTCACTATTAGTGACCCAAAACTTTTAAACCATGTGAAAACCAGCCTTAATATGAAATTTGAAATGACCAACTTAGGCTATTTGCACTATTTCTTTGACCTCAAAGTTTTTCAAACCAAGGAAGGATTTTTTTTTCCCAATCTAAGTATGCTTTTGAACTTATTCTCCACTTTCACATGGATGATTCTAAACCAACCCCTTCTCCCTTCTAGTTTGGAGTCAGACTTGTTGCCACTTGTACTTCTCCCGAAGTTGATGACACTTTGTATTGCCAGTTAGTCGATAACCTCTTATATTTGACTCATACCCATCCTGATATCCCCCTCTTTTTTTCCTCCCCTGCCCGCTACGCCCCAACCGTTGGGATGTTCTTCCCTTGCCCTGTCTCTTACCTACCCGCTTGCCTGCTGCCCGCCTGCCAGTCGCCTACCTCCTCCCCAGGCTACCCGCTACGCCCTAACCATTGGCTTCCTCTCGCTCTTGCCTTTTAGTATTACCTGCCTGCAGAGGAAGCTAAGCCAGTGCCAGCTTTAGCCATTGATGCAGCAGTAGTTGATCCAGTAGATTTAGCAGCAGATTTTTCGTAGGATTCTGTCAATTATGCAGTTGATAGAGCAGTTTATTATGCAGTTTATCTCTCTTCAGCCGAAAAATTATTATATGGTAATTTCCGTGCCGTTTATGGCCACTTTACCTACCCGTTGGTACCAAACCCCATAGCCCCTCAGAATGGCTTTTTCTTGCTTTTTACAGCGTATTTTACCACCCTCGCAATTGTTTTCCCATCCCCTTCTATTGTGCACTCTCTTCAAATGCTTTTTACAGGGAAGGACTGAATTACCTTATTCTTATTCCTTCACTGCACGTATGTCTAGGGTTTCCCATATTTTACAGTATAACAAGATCACGGGGATTGCATTCTTTTTTGTAGAATACAGGTTCATGTTTGGAAAAGAAAGTTGACTAGGTCTCTTGGATCAGGACCAGTCCCCACTTGCTTTGATGGATGGACACAATAAAGTGTTGTTTTTACATGTTAACGGCCTAGAGTACAGGTCAACTGGACGGATCAGTCCGGTACAATTCTTTTCTTTCAGCTTCATGGGGAATTGACTAGAATACATAATCTCTTTTATAATATCCATTCTTTCATCTAAATCTCTGGGGGAGAACTGTTTCACTGGATCTCCAGGAATAGGACAGTCCCTTCACTCAACCTCCATGGGGTCTCAGGTAAACGCCACATCATTTCTCAGGACACCTTCAACGGCTTCTTCATCCTGGTTTCATGATTGTTACGGGGCGGAGACAGATAGTTAATGGGACTTGGCTAACGGAGAAAGTGTTATTGCATCCGAAGCATGTAAAGATGATTCAAATAGGTACTAGGGATAACCAGGAGAGGAATGAAATGAGTACCGATGAAATGATTCTCCACTCGTATCACTTATTGAATTCTAAAATGCATGGCTCTAAGATCTTAGACTCCCAACTGTTTTAGCAGGATCGTAAATAGCACCTTTGACGCGGTAGAAGATCTAATTGTGTAGGTAATTATAGTTGGTCAACCCCCACCGTACTAAGCTAATGAATATGGAGTGATATACCTAGATGCAGCTATAAATGAATCCCCGGATCGGGATCGGGATGGAATCTCTTTCATAGCCTCAACCAACAAAGCCAATAATAACCAGTGATCATTTATAGCAAAGAAAGAAGGGGGAGGAAATGCTTGCCTATCCTGCCTGCGGGCCCACCCAATAAGGAATTGAAAGAGCATATAAATAACGAATGACCAGAGCCCATGACTACTTATAGATAGGGGATGGCTGGAGAGATCTGAAGGGTGCTAATAGGGCGGTGTTCAGCAGGTTCTATAAAGCTCCTTTGCCGGTCGTAGGACATTTATTTGAAGTACAAAAGAGAGTAAGAAGGAACTTGGAAGGGAAGATAAGTATGAGTGATCCTTCGAGTTCGGGTCCTGAGCGAGCATAGCGAAGGAAGGCGCCTCTTCTAGGGATGGCGGGAATTCTTAGGGTTGGGCAATAATAGGCGTAGCTCGATGCCTATTTCACTGAGCCTGGCATGCTCGTAAGTAAGGTGGCCGGCCAGGTAGGTGGCAATGGCCTGGCATGAGGTAGTTGGTAGGGCAGCCTAGCCTGGTATGCATAGATAGAAGGGTAGTTGCTAGGCTCTTCGCCCGGGTAGGCAGAGAGTCTACCTAGTGCTTCTGCCCTCCCCCCCTTCCTGTTCCCGCTACTGCTATTTCCGTTGCTATTCTCGTCTCGCTACTGATGGGGTAAGCCAGACCAACCTTTCTGATGCTTAGGGTAGGCCCCTCTGACTGATGCTCAGGTCAGGTAACCCCTTCCCTCTGATGCTTAGGTCCGGTAACCATATCTAAGTTTGAGGGGAAGAAAGAATGAACCGCTGCTTTGCTTATCTACAAGGAAAGTACTTTGGTGATTACTTCGTTTTAGGCACCGGTCCTTCATTGGTCCTGCACCCTTTATTTCTTTCCCTCAAAGCCTGAGCTCTGCGAGGAAGATATGAGTAGTCCTTCCCACAGCTAGTAGTGAGTGAAGGTAGGCAGTTTCTCTTCCAGTCTCTAATCCCATTCTATCCCATCCAGGACAAGGCTCTAATCCCTTCCAGATTCCCACAAGCTTATAGGCTGAGTTAGCGAGTAAACAACCAACTGCTCTTTATGTTACACTTCGTCTAGCCCACTAAGTAAAATTAGGTCCGCCTCTATATATATCACCCTCCACTTCGTTAATAGGGGGAAGTCATGGTAAAGTCTAACACCATCCCTTTTTCTAATCACACTCACTTTCTTTGTGTGTCAGTATTAATATAATAAATGGCGGCGTCAGAAGCACTGCATCGCCGCTGACGCTGCTTGCTTGCTATTGAGTGGAAGCAGAGCCATCACGGACGCAGTCATAGTTCGTTCGGTACGAAGCAGGCAGATGAAATGAGGAAGCAGTAGCTAATTCCGCTGCAGAAGCAACAGGGGTACGCCGAAGCGGAGTCGTTGGTTCAGGTGACGATATAATAGTGTCAACGGGGGAATAATCTCAGATATAGATATATATTTAATGTAATGCGGTGCAACATCTTGAATCCTCAAAAGAAAGTGGTCTGCCCAAATTCTAAACCTATTTCGTTGGTTATTTACTCTATATAATTTCCTCCAACCTCCCTAAATAAACGAGAAATATCGGGGCGGCGGACTCTCAGGCAGAGCTTGTTTTCTTAGCGATTCGCTTCATGGCAGATGAAGCAAGCGGAAAGAAATAAAGAAAGCCACCTGCCTGATTCCTATATTATGCGGAGGAGACAGATTGTCCAGTGATCAATCCGGGCAGTGACCCCTACCTGCAATCATCTGCAACGAAACTATCTGCTGGGGGGGCATGGGGCATTTCATGCCCAATACAATATAGATATCCGACCTTGTTCAATGCGTCTCGATGGGAAATGCAATTTCGAGCGAGATGGGATGGATGTGCTTTTTCCGCATGAGATGAGGACCGCTTACTTAATAAAGAAAGGCTATTCGCTAAATCACTTCCGAATAATCTCAGAATCGGTTGCTTTGGTCCATCTGAGGGCCCTCTGAGTCCGAGCTGAGCTTGATCCGCCAATCTGACCCTATTGCCGATCTGACCCGATCCCGGCAACCTAGGATGAGAACCCTAATGCCTGTGAATGCGAAATAAATAATGCATAAAGCATCCTCTATTTTCGGAAATCGAAGGCGAATATTAAGGATTTCTACATTTATCCCCTGGATCCTCGATCGATGTGAGGCATCAGATTCATCATATAAAGAACTATTATAAGAAAACAGTTCACCTTGTGCCGTTGCCACCCACACTGTATACGACGCATTCTCCTTGTTCCCGTTCATCCAACCCCAAACCACAACCCGAGGGAGGTTCTTTCAGAGCTTCTCATTCGTAGCTGCCCCCCTTCTTCTGAGGAACTGCATGAAATCAGGTTGTTCAGCTTCGAGGTGGGCCTTGTTGAACAACCATGCCATGAGTATTTATGAGCGGGGCTAAAGATAGCGTTGGAAAGACTTGATGCAAGTCCAATCTTAGATCCCTGGCCTATCTAAACCTATAGTTTTCGGGCTTCACCCAGAGGGGGACGGAGCTTGAACCAAACCACTCGATCTATAGTAACACATCATGCAGTACCACATCCTGGATCATCGTAGAGGTAGCCATCTTACACCTCCGGATCTGATCTTGACCCCAATTGAACTCGAATTAGCAACCCGAAAACCCCTATTTTTTTTTTTTTATTAAGAGGGTTTTACCTAGCTTCCGGAGGCGGGCCTTGCTACCTTAAACTAGCTACACTCGCAGCTACGCACCTAACATCAATCATTCAGTAGCGAGACTAGGGATAGATTAGATAGAGAAGGGGTACGAGGGAAGGTCAAGGCAATCCTTTGAGTGTCGAAATAGTTTTTCGCTTCAATCGCGACACGTGTGAATAAAATGCCACTATTCTATATGTTGCTCCGGTTGTGTGGCTATCGCATGCCTAGGTCAAGGTAAGTGTTTTGCCTCCCCCTCCGAAGAAGAGGTGATTCACACGCCACTGAGGGTATGACTGTATATCGCAAGAGTTAGGGAGTAACCCCCCTTGGAAGGGATTGAACCCGGACTGATGGGTGTGTGCTAAAGAAAATAAAAACCGGCTGTATCATAGAAGCTGATGACTGGCGTAGCAGTTCCGATCATCATTCTATATGATGCTATGGGTGCGCCGGATAGGGTGTGAACTGTAAGAGGTTAAGTGTGTCTAATGGAAACTAGAGATGTTGTTGCGGCGATGGGCGTTGATTCTGTGATTACGCATATATATATATATATATATATATATATATATATATATATATATATATATTATGCTTGCTTAGTTAATAAGAAGGTAGGAGCAGTTGGAAGGGTGTGGGCGCACAAAGCCAATATCCCGCTGAAGCCATGGGAATAGCATTAGTTGGGGGGGAACCCCCATCCCACCCCAAATATGATAGGCAACCAGAAATATAGATTCCCACACCCAATATATGCTGAAGTTGGGGGTTTTACCTATAGTTCCCCATAAGGTGAGAATTGAGTTAGTGGGCTGAACACATATGGCAAATGAATGAGCTAGTTAGGCCCAATATATAGTCGGACTCGACCATCGGACCGCCATCGAATAATCTATTCACTCGACTGCATATCTAATAGTAATTCTTCATAGAATGTGATGTAGGCTCCCATTTTTCGAAGTGTTGTAGGATCCTCTCTTGTGGGGAGGGGTATGGAAGAGAGACGGAGTCCAATCCTGCCTGTTGCGCATCGGCACTAAAGTAATCTACCACGTGATCCAAAGACATATTTCGAAGAATTGTCATTGTATACTTTACTGCGTGATCCTATTTCGAAGAATTGTCATTGTACATTCGAGAAGAAGGAGAAGATGGAAAAAGAGATGATGGGGGTGGAAAAACAGATCTATTTGGTGCAGCACGGCTAGGCTATTTAGCAACTGGGCTATTTAGCGAGAGTTGGCTGTCCACAGCGAAGGATTCTGAAGTGTCCTGCGTAGGTGCACTATCCGTATAAGATCTATCAACGGTAGTAGAATCCTCATCTCTTTCAACCGGAAGAGTAGAAATTAGACCATATTTCTTTCTTGGCTTGGGAAAAGAAGCAACGGGATCCGCATTGTATCCACATTGTTATATGAAGCAACGGGATCGGGATCCGCATTGTGATATTCCTTGGGAGCAATGGTACAAATGGACTACTTTCGAACAAAGACAGATAGTAGTGTCGGATAATTAGCAGCCACATCTGGACCTTTGGTTGCTGGACCATCAGGATCTACATCATCGGTATTATCGGCCTAATCTGCTTTCCACCGGCATTTCCTTCGGCATCGGTTTCCGTAATATAATATAGGGCATCGCGTCGGCATCTGCGTTGGCGTTGGCCGGGGAAGATATATAGTTCTCTTTGTACCTATTGGCTGGAAACGGAGAATTAGGGCAATCAATGGGAAAGACCCTAACCTCTAACTCTTTGATCACTATTAAACTATAACTAAGGCTTAGAACCTAGAACTCTTCTAGAACTTAGAGATCACTTATGGGTAACAACTAGAACTACACTTTTCATCTAGATATGCTATTAAGCTACAACACCCTCTATAGGAATAAGCCACCAATAAGAACTCCTTTGGTATTCAGGATTTTCATAGAAGCATGGTGTTGAGTCAAGCGGGCAGCTATTGGGATTTCATTAAGAGGAAGAACCACCGGAACAAACAACAGTGTCCATTGCACCGTCCCTACATTTAGTATACCTTACACCTATTATCCATTTACTATACCTTCCACCTCTCCATAAAGTTGAGGAAAAGGCTCTTCTATCTTATTGTAGCAAAGAAGAAGTTTAGGAATTGAAGTTAGAACTGACACCTGTTCACAAAGATATATATACTTCGTCGGGTCCTAAGCCCACTACCACCACTACGAATTCTTTCTGTTATCTATGTACAAGTTACCCAACAACAAGTAGGAGGGATTCTTATGAGAGTTCCATCATGAACTGTTAGGATTTATATTTCTAGTTGCTTGCCCTATACACTGAGATTATGAGCTCTGAGGAACAACTACTTACCTTACCCCATATTGTATTTTTGTTAGAAACATCAGGAAATAATACCATGCATGAAGAGCGGAGAAGAAGGAATAGCTCCATTAACAACAGGAACAACAGATAGATAAGAATTAGATATAGCTTGGATCATAGCTTGGC
The DNA here is from genome assembly GCA_032191745.1 of Picea mariana. NCBI lineage: Eukaryota > Viridiplantae > Streptophyta > Pinopsida > Pinales > Pinaceae > Picea > Picea mariana. Next base: position 264,337 of record JASDQU010099882.1, on the reverse strand, counting down.
ATACCCTGAGAATTAGAGGAGGGAATGAATTTATCTTTATAGTCGCTTGGCATCAGGGAATGATTTCAGTAGAGTTCCTTGCATAGATGGTAGGTCAGATAGAGAGGGATTCGGATAGAAGAAAGGGATTCTCGGTTGGTTGGCTAACATAGATTTATAGATAGATCCAAGAGAAAGAGGGACATCGGTTGGCTAACATAGATAGGTTCCAGGGCTCAACCCAGAATATTAGTATTTGGATTGGTAGCTTGCACTGGGAGGCCTTTACAAAGTGGTGTGTACCGCCATAGAAGATTCTTTGATAGATAGATACCGGATAGAAGAGGAGGAGCAGCCGGAATAGTCTTGTGTATGTAAAGTAGGGAACCAACAAAACCATTTATAAAGTTCTATGTAAAGTAGGAATAACCAAAACAACAAGGGATTTCTCGGGTTGTATGTCGTCACGTTGATCGAACAAGAACAAGTTTTGGATGTTGAGTTGAAAAGCAAGTACCAAGTAGTCTATCTATGTAAAGTTCAGTGGAAAGACATTGAAAGTTGGAAGTCGTTGGGTATGAAGAAGAACCAGGTGCCCAGTTGGATATGTTAGCGATAAGACGAGAACCGGTTGTATATGTTCATTGGTAAAGATAAGACTTGTATTCCAGGTTGGTGAAATGTTGGTCTTGTTGCACAGTATATGCAAACACCACATGAAATCCATTGGAAAGTAGCTAAAAGGATACTTCAGTATGTCTAGGGTACAATTCAGTTCAAGATACATTAGAGCTCAAGGGGGGCTCCTTTATTGGTTGGTTTCACTTATTTAGATTGGGATGACGACCCTGATGATGGAAATTCTACTGTAGGTTATGTTTTCAGGCTTGGTTCAAGACCTGTCACTTGGGCTTGTAAGAAACAATAGACTATTTCTCTTTCTTCAGCGGAAGTAGAGGACCAAGCAACGATTAATGCAAGTCAAGAAGCCTGGTGGCTTCGACAAATCCTTGTAGAGTTTTGATTCTAGCAGGAGCGTCTGACCACCCTTTGGTGCGATAATTAGAGTGTCTTCAAGCTCACCAAAGACACAGTTCAACATCATCACACAAACACATCGAGCTACACATGCACTTTAGCCAAAATCTCATCCATGATCGAGTTATTGAAGTGTTCTTTTTCCCTACAGAAGATCAAGTCACTAACATATTCACAAAGTCTCTCACAGAAGTGAAGTTTTCCAAACTCGATTTGTGTTAGAAGTTAAGGGATTTATCATTAAGGGGGGATAGGATCTAATGCCTCCTTCCTTCTTCTATTGTGTCACCTTTGTAAATCCTTATATCCTATCCCAAGTTTTTCTTAAAGGGGGATGCTAGGATATTTAGAAACTTAGAATTTAGTTAAGATCAACTTGGTCTAATGTGTCATTAGGTAAACATGTGTTTATTTAGTATGCATTTGTATTTAGGTAATCCGATGATCACAATATGTTCCTGACGTAGAGTGATCCGACGATCCATATTTTCGTCGATATTAACAACTACATTGATCTGTGGCTTAACACCCGATTGGTCCATGATCTCTATTTAAAGAGCATGAAGAGTCATTTGTCGTTGATCGATTTTGAGAATCTCCCTTGTAAATCTCTCTGTAATATTTTTCTTTTGCATTAATAAATTGCTCCAAGTGTCCATGTTGGTTGGGGTTGTGGATCTTTCCCCACAAGGTTTTTACCACGTCAAAACATCTATGTGTTGATCTTTGATCTGGTTGTGTGAGTGGTTACTAAAGGTGTTCATCCTTTATTTGAATACCTATGTTGTCGAACAACAAGCATCTATGCATACAACAAAGTTTTCATTCATATTTATAATTTCAAGTATTGTTGCACTGGTAAACAATTTATTGAATAGTTGGAAGCTATCTTCACACTGTTGTTTCCATTCAAATTGTTTTCCTCTCTTTTGGAGAGAAGTAATAAAAAATGAAATCTAAGAAAATCCCTCTATAAGTCTTCTTCAGTATCCAACAAGATCCATGAATGACCTCACATTTGAAACATTCCTAGGTGCATGCCATCCCTTTATAGCTTCAATTTTCTTTAGGTCTACAATTTTTCCATTCTTAGAGATGATATGTCCCAAACATCAGATTTTTCTTTCATAAAAGAAAATTTGCTCAATTTGGAATAGATTTGGTGTGAATCTCAACTCTTGCAAAACTAATCGCCAAATGGTACCACTACAAACTCATAGTGCCCACATTTGGTTTTGAAGACTATCTTAAAAATGTTTTTCGTCTTTTATCCTTAGTTAATGGTAGCTTGATCTGAAGTCAATCTTTAAAAAGGTCTCTATTTCCTCAATGAATCAAATAGATCATCAATTCTAGGTAGAGGATATTTGTTTATTATAATGACTTATTCACCTATCTAAAGTCAATAAATAACCTTTAAGTTCCATCTTTTTTCTTTACAAAAAATATCAATACTTCCCAGGAAGAGATACTTAAGCATATATACCCCTTCTTTAACAATTATTCCAACCAAATTTGCAACTCTTTCAACTATGGTGTAGTCATTCTATATGGAGTCTTGGATACTGGAGTAGTTCAAGGCACAAAATCAAAAGGGAAATCAATGTCCCTTTTTAGTGTAATCTAGGGAATTTCTTGATTCGAATTATTTTCGGCACGAAATGAGAGTGGAGATATAATAAAGAAATGCACAGAGATATTGCAGATATTCAATAATATAATAGAAATGTATCAGAGATGCAACCTTAAACACAGATATACAGTAATACACGATTTCTATTAATCAAAGAAATGTACAGAGACTGTAAAAATACAGAGTGAAAGACTCGCTAGATTGGTGGCAGCTTATCTCTGAGAAGAGATGTGACGGCTACTTGCATTCGCAAGAAGATGGTTACAATGAGGCTCTGGAGGCCTTTTTACAACAATCGGGAATGCCAAAAGTCCTAGACATCAAAAACCTAACCCTAGGAGATGAAGCACCAAAAGTAATGTGGGCCCCGTTTGGGTAAGTTGGTGCATCAACTTCCCGGGGTCGTAACTTTTGCATACGATCTCTATTTTAGGCGTGTGATAGCTCGTTGGAAAGGTATCATCGAGGAGATTCATTTTGGGGGCTCAATCATGCCTTCGGCTATCATTGAGAACCTTGATCTCGAAAAAAAATTCATTTAGGCCCTCAAAATGGCCCCGGAAGTGAAAACTTGCTAAAAATAGTAAATTGCCAAAATGGTCAGAAAACTGTTTTGAGCCATTTGGAAAAGGTGGGTGGCCCCCGATATCCACCTGGATCATTTCTCTAGAGAATATCTTTCAAATTCTCGAAACACTAGAAAATCCACAAGACATGGGATTTTGTCTTTTGTTGGCTCCACAACATGGGATGCATACAGTTAACACCTTTTTTTGAAACACTTGTTCAATTGTAAATCTAAGATCTACCTTTTATATATCATCCTTAAAATACTTTTCATTGTCCTTTGTTTTCCTTCCTCATCAAGACAATTAAATTCTTTTTTGTGGCAATCTAGAATGACACAATGTAGCTCCAACCAATCCATTCCAATAAAAACATCATTTGAACCAAGTGGTAGTATATTCATATTTGCATTAGTATGGAGCCAATTCATATATAATGAAAAACCCTTCACCATCTCACTAATTTTCCTTTTAGTTCCAATAACCAATTGGATTAACGAAGGCTTGGTATGCTTACTCCACTTAAGAAGAAAAGTATCAACACACTTAGGAGTAACATGAATACGAATCTCCCCTAAATCAATTAAAATTGAAATAGATTGATTTTGAATCTTACCTTCAAATTCAATCATATTTGATTGTTGGTCTACTTGGTGATCATCAAACATTCAATAGATTACGGGGAATGCTCCTTTCGACATCATTCATTGTCATAGCTTCCTAGATGTTGTGCACAATCTTCATTTTGTATCCTTGCTATGGACAATATTTACACACATGTTCCCCTTCACAACCTTGACATTTAATTAGATACCATGCCCTTTTACCCAAAGATTCAACCATTTTTGTCCCACTCCGAGTTGGCTGATTTTGTTGAAAGGTGTTGGAATTGTTTCTAAAGAAAGGAGTTTTGAAATACTCTTCTTCCCTTTTCTTTCCTTTTCTTTCTTTTTATCCTTCCAAACTTCTGAAAGTATGATTTGTCTTTTCTTTGATCATACAAGCATTTGTATTTTTTTATTACTTCTTCCAATGTCTTAGGTTCACCAAATTGAACCTTGTAAAATGAAAGTAACCCACTTAAAAATCATTGTATATTTACCTTCTCACATTAGATGTTATTAACATATCTCAGGAACTTTAAGTATTTTTTCTCATACTCCATGTTCATATTTCCTAGTTTAAGATCATATAAATATTTTATTTTCCTTTCATATTAATGCTCATAAATAAATGTATGCTGGAAATATTTCGTGAATTGCTTCCACAAAATTTTCCTTTCACTAATCATGTTTACTTGTAATAGTTGGTTCCACCATATAAAATCATTTCCTTGTAAATTAAATACCAATCCTAGATTTCATGTTCCCTTAGCAATTATGTAATTATAATACTTTCTCCAGGGAAATTTGTGGAAGAAGTATGCAGAGGATGTAGGTGCTCAAGACCTGGTCAGAATGGATGGGACAAGAAGTGGTTCCATGATATGGAGAAATGCTGGGGATAATAGGAAATCGGTCCAAGAACATTGCTTCTGGGAAGTACGAGATGGTCAGTCCTCTCTCCTTTGAGATGACTTGTGGTAGCAACTCCCCATACTCAATGAGGGAAATTGATGGTAGATCCTTTGAGATACGCTCCTAAATATTCATTATTAGTGTATTATCAATATTGGGACCACCAAGGCTTGGATTTTGAATGGAGGTAGTGGAAACCAAGGGAATGAGGAGTGGATTTGTAGTTGGGTCAAGACTAAGATGAATTATGGGAAGAATTTCAACAACGAAGACTTAAATCTAAGCATGGACCAGATAAATTACGATGGGGTTTTAAGGCCAAGGGAAATTACAACATGAAAGAAGCTTACCACATGTTGAGGCCTCAACAACTCCCCTTAATTTTTTTTTTAAATAAAGGGTATGGCATTAAAATTTTGAAAAACACGCTTACATTTTCATTTTTTCTTGCTTAATTGGAAAATATGTTTTGATGGTTTCCTTTCTTTGGTGTTTGGTTTTGCATGCTTTTTATCGATTATTTGGATGATCTTTAGTAAGATGAAGATTTGATGTTTTAGCTTATCTGCATCGTTTGAGTATTTTGGCTCCCTAGTTGTTCAATATTGTTTTCATGTTTATTTGGACTTATTCAAAGTTAAATCCATCCCTTGATTTGCTTAAATTCAAATTATCATAATGCATTGACAATTTCATCAAGGTTGGTATTTGATGCATTAATGGATTAATTGAGCATTTGGCGGATCAAAATAATTTAACTAAGAGTTAAATTTTAAGATGGTTGATTCACACTTAAGAAGAATATATGTCAAAGAATGGAAGTGAGCTAACAGTTTTGGAATTTGAATAATGTTTTATTTTTACGAACCTTGAATTTGTGTTAAAAAATAATGCATTTTTATAATTTTCCTTTCTTTGGAAAAATAAAATCTACTCAAATAAGGTCTTTTCATATGCATTTATTTCATGCCTTAAAATAGTGTATATCAAAGATTAGAAGTGAGGCAATGGTTTTCAATTTAAGAAAAGCATCAATTTTACAGAGCTATTACTTTTGGTAAAAACGTTTCTTACACATTTGACAAATATTCTTATTCTTCTTTAAGCTAATTCGGGAAAACATTTAACTATTTACATATAATGGTTAGATGACAAATCACAACTATAATATATGTTTGTCTTCCTGTCAATTAATGTCATAAAGAATTAGAAAACATTTGAATTCCATCACTTTGTGTAAATTTCATTTGCTCCATTGATAAGTTTGCAATGAAAGACTTTGCTTTAATATTTTGGAGTAATTACTAAGCTTCTTGATCTTCTTATGGGGATGGTTGAATTTTAAGTGAAAAGTTAACGTTATAACTACTTAAAGATTGATGTCCATATATCATCAAACCAATCAACCAACAATACCCATTGAACTTTATGATTATTGCACTCTCATACTTAAGATCGACCTTGTATAAAGATTGATTTTGATTGTGTTACAAAATGCATCATAGTCAAAACTCATTTTATTATCAATAATAATAAATGTTGACTCACATTATTCTTGACATGCAACTCTACTATGTATTGTTAAATAAGAAGTTACAATAATTGTTGAGGATGATGCAGCATGAGGAGAGAAAGTTAGTTTTGATGTAATCATTTTTGCACAGAATTAAGATATTTGGGCCAAATTTCACTGGCAGATCGACTAACCCATGAGCATAAGGATCAAATAAATGCCATGTACAACAAGTTTGAAAGGAGGTTATACATTGAATCATAGAATGGGGATGCTAACAAAAATGCCAACAAGAAGTTGCAGTTGCACCAAACTAATCATCAGAGAAGAATGCCACAAAATTAATGCTTGAGATGAGCCAAGAAATCGTGGAAATGACACTAGATTTTGTAAATAATTTTCACAACTAATTTGTAGTGAAAAAAATAATACACCAGGTTACTTTATCACTGGCTTGAAGGAGGAAATACTAATTCTGGATTGTGTGACATGTTTTTTACATTTAGGTTTTGATTATCACAAAAAAATCTTTGTAGATCTTTCACAAAAGTTTCTTCAGCAGAGCGTAAAGGTTGAACTTGAAGATCCAAAAACTTATATTGATTGCCTTATAATATGTGAGTATAATGTCAAGAGAGTACCATAGATCATGCAGATAAATCATGCCAAAATGAAATGAAAAATTTGTTGTAAAATTATATCATTGAAACTGTTAGAATTGCAAATGTGGAAAACACAATTCACATAAGACAATCAATAAACACACAGATAAGAAACATAGAGATTTCATGTGGTTCACCCAAAACGTTGGACTACGTCCACCAAGCAGAGGTATCAGTTGTCTTATTATTCAGATCATGGAGATTACAACAACTTCACTAATTCATCTCATATGCCTCTACGGGCTTACATGAATTAATATTAATTTCCACAAGAATCTGAAAAATGAATGTGCTCCTATCCTTGGTCTCATTTAGTTAAAACCAATTCAGAATAATAGGATCTAAAATCCTAATCTTGGGAATTTGTTGTCACCGTTTAACAATCTCCACCTTGACAACAATTAACTAGATACCTTTCTCCTCCCTTTTGTTCATCACCTTTTCTACAAGCCAAGAGAATCCAAGCACCATCGTAGCTTCTCTAAAAGTACTGGTTTTGTGAACATGTCTACACAGTTCTCTTTTGTATGCAGTTTCTCAAGAGAGACTCCACCTTCATCGATGACTTGTCTTACAAAATGGTACTTAATAGGTATATGTTTTGTTTTACTATGGTAAGATGGATTCTTAGCCATGTGAATAACACTTTGACTGTCACAAAGTAACTTTACTTTGTCTTGCATCCTTCCAAACTCACCAAACAAACCTTTCAACCAAACTGCCTCTTTGAAATCATGTGAAGTAGCTACGTATTCTGCTTCTGTAGTGGATAAAGAAACAATGTTATGTAGCTTTGGCATCCAACTAATAGCTCCACCTGCAAGAGTAAAGACATACCCCAAAGTCGACCTTATCTTGTCCAAATCACCTGCAAAATCATAATCAACATATCCACAGACTAACTCACGACCACTGTTATAGGTGATACAGTAATCACTTGTGCCCCTCAAATACCGAAGCACCCATTTCACTGCTGCCCAGTGCTTTTTACATGGATTTTCCATATACCTGCTGACAACCCCAACTGCATGTGAAATGTCTAGCCTTGTACTAACCATTGCATACATTAGACTTCCTATTGCATTAACATATGGTATTCGAGACATATATTCCTTTTCTTCTTTTGTACTAGGACATAAACTTGAAGAAAGCTTAAAATGGGAAGCTCATATCAAAATTCAAAAGTATCTTCTCAACATACTTCTGTTGTGACAACCAAAGCTTACCATTCCTCCTGTCTCTGAATATCTCCATGCCCAAAATCTGCCTTTCTGCTCCTAGATCTTTCATATCGAACGTCCTAGCCATCTGAGTCTTTAACCTATTGATCTCAGTTATGTTTTTACTTGCTAAAAAAATATCATCAACGTACAATACTAAGATAATGAATATGCCATTATTCAATTTCTTAAAGTAGACACAATGATCATACTCACTCCTTGTATAATTCTGGCTCACCATGAAAGAGTCAAATTTATTGTACCATTGTCTGGGTGACTTCCTCAGACCATACAATGATTTCTTGAGCCTGCAAACAAATTTCTTGTTGCGATTCTGAACGAACCCTTCAGGTTGTTCCATGTAAATTTTCTCATCCAAATCTCCATGTAAGAAAGCAGTCTTAACATCTAGTTGCTCCAACTCCAAATCAAGTAATGCAACTAATGCTAACACAATTCAAATTGAAACAGTCTTTACAACTTGTGAAAAAATCTCATGAAAGTCACTACCTTCTTTCAAAGAATATCCTTTTGCAACCAATCTTGCTTTATACCTTTCCACCTTATCATCAACACCTTCTTCAGCTTGTAGGCCCACTTGCAACCTACAATTTTTCCGTCTCTTGGAAGTTCTACCGGGTCCCATGTAGCATTCCTCTCTAATGCCTTCATTTCATCCTTCATCACTTCTTTCCATTTATCACTGTTATAACCCTTCACAGCTTTCTGATAGCACAAAGGTTCATCATCATTAGTATTTAAAGAAACTGATGAAACAAAATCATCATACCTTCTTGGAGGATTTCTGACCCGTGTAGACCTCCTTAGGGAAGTTTGTGGCTCATCCACAATCTGTTGAATGTCATCATCAACCATGTCTTCCTATGTTTCAAGAGACTCTTCATGAACATATTCTGAAACTTGTTCATGTTCACCTTCATTGGTTTCAAACTGAATTTGCTGATACTTTGGTGCTTCTTCCTGTTTCATTTGAACATCTACATTTTATTTGATGAGAGATGATTAATCAAATATTACATCTCTCTTAATGGTGATCTTGTGGGCAGTAGGATCCCACAACCTGTACCCCTTAATACCATCACCATATCCAACAAAGATAAGGCTTTTTGATTTTGGATCTAATTTAGAACACCGATGTTTCAGAATTAGAGCATAGGCATCACAACCAAAAACTTTAAGATTAGAATAATTACAAGGGTGACTTGTCCATACCTCTTCAAGAATTTTGCATTCTATTTTTGTTGATGGTGATCGATTCACCAGATAACAATCCGTAGATACAACTTCTGCCCATAGTTCCTGCTGCAAGTTGGCGTTACTCAACATACTTCTTGCTCTCTCTAGAAGAGTCATGTTCATGCGTTCAACAACTCCATTTTTTTGAGGAGTATAGGCAGTGGTTTTATGCCTATCGATCCCAAATTCCTTGCAATAATTATCAAACTCCATTGACGTAAATTCACCACCATTATCAGTTCTTAAACATTTAATGGATCTACTAATGCTCTTTTCCACTAAAGCTCTAAACTGCTTGAAAACTGTAAATACATCAACCTTACTTTTCAACATATAGAACCAAACATTTCTAGAGAAATCATCTATAAAAGTTACAAAATATGATGATCCTCCATATGAAATAGTAGGGGATGGTCCCCAAACATCAAAATGGATATATTCAAGGATTCCTTCATTGATGTGTTTTCTAGTTTTAAATTTCTGCATATTATGTTTTCCATAAATACAGTGCTTGCATAAATCTAACTTTAAAGACTTTAGAATAGGAAGCAATTTGCGATCAGATAATACCTTCAATCCTTGTTCGCTCATATGGCCCAACCATTGATGCCACAGTCGAACATAATCATTTTCATTCTCGGATACAACTGTCACATGATCTGACTTGGTTCTTCCTTCTAACAGAAACAAGTTACCAACCTTCTTTGCTTTCATAAAACCAGTAGGATTCCTTTGTAGACCTTCATAACTCCACCTTGAACACTACTCTTATATCCTCCAGTGTCTAAGACTCCCAAAGAAATTAGGTTCTTCCTAAGCTCAGGTACATGTCTCACATCAGTTAGGATTTTAACATTTCCATCAAAAATCTTAATTCGAATGCTACCAATTGCCACAACTTTACATGATATATCATTTCCCATGTAAAAAATTTCATCATCTATAGACTGGTAAGTAATAAACTAGTTTCTATGCAGACACTTGTGATTTGAAGCACCATAATCTAGTAACCATTGTTGATCATGACGTGAACCAATACCAATTGATAAAACTTCATCAGTCATACTTGAACTTGTTGCTGAACCTGTTTCGGTTGCATTTTCTTTCTTCGTCTCTTTTGGAGGGTATTCTTTGGAGGCTTGTTGTCGCTTCCAACAAACCTTCTTCAGGTGTCCAAATTTTCCACAAAACCAACACTTAAGCTTTCTCTTTCTGCCCTTCGACTTTGACCGAGAGAAATCCCTCTGACCGTGTCCTCTTTCTTTAGGTTTACCTCTAACCATCATCACCTCAGATGTAGAGGTTTCTAGATTAGATTTCATCCTTGTTTCCTCATACAGTAAAGCTCCAACAAGATCATCAAACCCAATACTTTCTGTTGAAATGAAACTAATAGAGGTAACAAAGTGATCCCATGATGCGGACAAAGAACACAATAATGTAGTTGCCTTATCTTTAGATTCAAATTTCACCCCCATGCTAGTCAACTGGACTAAAAGTGTATTAAAAGTATTTAAATGATCAACTATCTTCGTACCTTCCTATATGCAGACTGTACAATTTCCTTTTCAGGAAGATCCTGCATCAAGGATTTCGTCATATACAAACTTTCCAGCTTTGTCCATAAACCGATTGTTGTCTTCTCCGTAACAATGCTGAACAAAACATCATCGACCAAACACAAGCATATGGCACTCAGTGCTCTCGTATCAATCTCATCCTAGTCATCATTTGTTATGGTCACAGGTTTCTTTGCTTTTCCCAAAAGCGCCTTCACCACGCCTTGTTGCACGAGCAGATCGTGCATCTTAACCTTCCAGATCTTGAAATTGTTCTTGCCATTGAACTTCTCAATTTCGAACTTAGCACTCTGTGTCTTTGCCATTAGAGAAAACATTTCAAAAAACACCACTGCTTATAATAACCAAGACCTTTTGAAAAAATATGTGGAGAAATGATGATATAATCTTCAAAAAGTTTAATAAAAAAATTAATAAAGAAAACCTTTAAAAAACAAAATTCACTTTTACTTTAATCCCTCCGCATTTACTTTTTCACTTTATACCTTTTTAAATCCTTCACGATATATTATATTTAATTCCAAAATATAATAATAAACCTCCATACCTTTCCACTTTCATAAAAAACCATTCCTTTAATTTTTCAAAAGGAAAAAAACATACAAGTGTTTCATAAAGGAGATCGACGCTCCTTGGACCATGAAGGGGAGCCCAAGTTTGATGGTAGAGCGCTCCTTGAGTGTGGAGGGGGAGCACTAGCGCTCCTTGACTATGAATGAGGGAGCATCGATGTTCTGTGGTGCATGATACGGGTGCGTGAGTTTTTCGAGAATTGAAATTTTATAAGTGTGAGTGTGTCGGCACGTTTCTAACATTGTTTAGGGAGTGTTGATGATGTTTTACTCAATTCGTGATATTGCACCATGGATCTGGTCCTCATAGATCTCCAACGCATCTCTGATACCAATTGTTAGAATTGCAAATGCAGAAAACACAATTCACATAAGACAATCAATAAACACACATATAAGAAACACATAGATTTCACATGGTTCACCCAAAACGTTGGGCTATGTCCACCAAATAGAGGTATCGGTTGTCTTATTATTCATATCATGGAGATTACAACAACTTCACTAATTCATCTCATATGCTTCTATGGGCTTACATGAATTAATATTATATTCCACAAGAAACTGAAAAATGAATGCACTCCTATCCTTGGTCTCATTTAGTTAAAACCAATTCGAAGTAATAAGATATAAAATCCTAATCTTGAGAATTCGTTGTCATCGTTTAACAAAAACGTTGGTCAATGGCACCACTAAGTTTGCAGAAGATCTGCCCATATCAAAAACTCTAGCTCGCCACAATTCATTGAGAAATAGGTGTTTTAGTTTTGAAACTGCAAATTTTCAACGTGTCAAAGGAGGAAGTAATTTCACAATGATACTTCCACCAGTTCATCGCTCTATGACACCATTCAACATCACATACATGAAATATTAACGAATCAGATTGGCATCGAATCTACCACATCAAATTACTCTGCCAGATCACAAAGTTTGGGCGACAACGCTCGCTTGGAATTCCTTTTAATTACAGGTTACACAAGATAACAAAAGTTTATTTGTATCTCCAAGATTGCAGTAAAGTACGTCAGGGATCATCAGTTATCAAAGCAAGGAGATCGGGCACAGTCCAAATAAGACACAAGAAACTTTTCTGAATTTTTTAGTTTTAGTTTTTACTTTATTTTAATTTTTACTATTATTTTGTTTACTTTAGTTTAGCTTTTGTTTTGTTTTAAAAGATTTTATGGTTTTGATTGCATAGATTTTGGAGGCATAAGATCATGGAGAGAAACAAACTCAAAGGGTTATAAAAGAGCATGAATAAAAACTTGAAAGGAAGGGGGAGGACTAGAAATGATAGAAAGAATTGGGATGCAGGCGAGTTTTTCTTGCTTGGGATTTATTAGTTATCTCTTGAACAAAGAATCGATGTTTGAAGAATACTTGATATTTTTATCATGCTTATTTAAAATATGTTTTCTTTTGTAGGGTTTGAAATGAAGTATGTCAACATTTTTTTTTTAAATAAAAAAGGGGTAGTACCTATTATATTAGCAAAAAAGAGTATACAGTGTCCGATGACACTGCCAACTGTCCTGCCTGAGCAGGAAACCAGGACAGCTGGGCGTCCTGTGCCAGGTGCAGTCTTGTTTCCAAAATATACATGTGGGTACCCTGCCCGAGGGAAACCAGGGCTATTATGCTAAAGAGTTTCAAAACGGAGTCCATGACTATACATAAAGAAACTGAACATTCTAACTAAACTGAGACAACAGAGATACTTCTAACCAGGAGCTTCGGAAACCTATTTGCTTGTGTTTGGGTGGTCATTCCTCTTCTGACGCCAGCCTACTGGAAGTGAGTACGCCTGTGTGCACGTCGGGCACCGCCGCTTTGGAGAGCTCTTGGAATAGGCTGCAAAAAGCATGTCCAGCCTTTGGTCCATCCTGGCTAGGCGAAAAGCTTGGTCTTCCATCAGATTCCGGAGCTCGAAGATGAGTGGGAGATGCCATAATTCAGAGACTGGAGGCTGGTCCAACCTCCTGCTGTCGTCGGATGCTCGTGTGCTGGAGTCCCCCGCTGCTCGAGTAGGAAATCCTGCTGGCTCCGCCACCCCTATGGTGTCGTCAGGAGGGACTTCCTCCTCCATAATGCAGGGTGGGAAGAGGTCCTCCGCGGTGGCCACGTTGAGGTTCCACACGATTTCTCCAGGTGGTGGCTTTGTTTCCTTTGCGCGGGCGAGTGAGGAGTGGTGCTGCATTGCCTCCTCCAAGATAATTTCCTCTACAATCGCCATGGGTGGCGTCCAACATCGTTGCTTGTGTTGGGTGGATGCTAAAGCCAGTGCTCGTTCAAAATTACGAATGCGCCTGCACCTGGATTCTGCCCTGTACCAGGCTGCCCCTCTGCGGGATTTCCCTCTGAGCCTGGGCATGGTGGAGGCTCTGGTCCGGGCTCCTATCAGTTTGGTCATTCCTCTTACTGGCTTCGGCAGAGGTCGGAGTTTCAGTCCGAGCAGAATAAACACTGCGAGCGTCTCGTCCCAATTCATCACCGTTAAAACGCACCAAGCTGTCGTGAATGCCGAGGCCATTAAGGCTGGGTGGTTAGTGTTCTGCCGCCTGGTAAAATTCCCTCGCGCGAGAGGGCTCATCGACTGGAAGTGCCTGGTGCAGGCCATGGGCTATTTAGTATTCGGAGGGCGCTCGTCGGTTGATGCCATAAATGGGCATCCCGGCGGTCATCCGCGTGTCTGCTGATGCGCTCGTGTCACCCCATCCGGGGGAAGTATGTAAACATTTTATTCTTATCAAGTTTAGATAATTTTTTGAAAGACCTCAGTCTATGTTGACAAATTCATTCAAGTGATGAAAAACTTATATTATCACATTTTTGTTAGTGATTTGCTAAATCTTTTGCTTGGAATTTATGAGAATGATTTCCGTAATTATGTTGTCCAACAAATGATTGTGTATCAAATGAATAAATGGACCATCTATTGAGATTATTTTTATGATTAATCTTTGGTGTCTTTCGACTTATAAGGTACTTATCTCCATGAACTCTTTCTAATGAGCTTGGATACTTATTATTCTCAGTTTGTCTGATATCTATTCTCAAGATATTAAAGTCTTAGTCAACAAAAAAGACACTTCTATATGTCAAGATCATCTCTTACATAATACTAAAACTTTTCTTTGACTTGGTGTAGATATAGCTATCAAAATCTATTCTAAGTAATGGTGGTTATTGTGTTTTATATTTCTTTGGATTAATAATTCCTTATGAAATCTTAAGAATCAATCTTTACATCTACACATAATTAAACTTTGCTTTCAATTGAGATAGGATCGATAGTTAGGATTTCTTTTCTACAAGTTTAAGATCATTTAGAACATAGTGTAAATGATCAATTCTCTTTTCAAAGAGAAAACTTGTTGAGTGGCAAACTGAGCCCACGAAATTGATTGGAAACTACCATCCCAAACGAAAACAATTCTAACTAGAGCTTGTGATCGGGTAGTTATCCCCTACTGCAACAGGGAATTTCCCCTCCTGTCAACACCACATTGCAACTAAGCATGACCAAATTCCTAAGGAAGACTTATGGGAAAAAATCTGGACACAAAACTTCTGGCCCAAGGTTTCTACCTTCCTATGGTTGGTTGCCCACAACAAAATTCTCACTTGGGACCAACTCCATAAACATGGATATGAGGGGTCATTCAGATGCATCCTATGTCAAGAAGATGAAGAAACCAATGCCCATATTATTGGTAATTGTTCATTCGCTAAGGCCTTATGGGATAAAGTGTTAAGGAATAGGGTGGAACACAACATGAAAAAAATGACACGATTTTGTAGATAATTGAAAAGGGACAAGAAACAGGTGGTGTCTAAAGACACTGTTACAACACTTAAGAAGAACGCGTTGTGATCAGAGAATCACAGTGCATGTTGCACATCTTGATCTGCATGATCTATTACACAATCTCATATGATCTCTTGATTGCCATGATGATAATGACCCAAGGGGTATGTGTTTTATAACCTCGGGATCTAACCAACATCCATGGAATCTGAAATATCTTGTCCACATGTAACCGTCATCTATTAGAGTTGACTCTGCAAAATCTTCTTTGTCGAGTCGAATTAACATGACTCGATCTAACTGACTATTTGTCCAAGTCATAGTCGATTGTTGCACTAGTCGATCCACTACTCGACTATATTCAACTACTCAATCAATTGGTGTGGTGTGTTGGTTGATCGCTCGACCCACTGTATCCATATGTAGGTCGACCTCTCGATCGACTGAATGTAGGAGATGTGTGATGAACTATCAATTCTTGATGTTCCAACACCTCTCTATCAACACATAACTCTATAGTTACAAGAGTTTAAATTAACCCAAAAGGACACCCCGCCATAATTGCAACTTCCTGAAGCCCAAGCATTGTACGGAGCTAGATAAATCTGGCTTCAGCTAGAGGTTTGGTGAAGATATCAACAACCTGATATTTTTCCCTGTAATATTCAAGTGAGACAATGTTCTCATGAATCATTTGTCTAAAATAGCGAGCATGAAGCTCAACATGATTTGTCTTACTGTGGGCAACATAATTCTCAACAACTTGCATAACACTCTAGTTATCACAATAGATTGTAATAGAGGTCTGAACAAGAAGGCCAAGCTCTCCCAAAAGTTGGCGAATCCAAACTACTTCAGTACTTGATTGAACGGTGCCACAATATTTTGCTTCTGTAGTAGACAAAGATACCACCTTTTGTTTCTTGCACGACCACACCAAAGGTCTGGTGCAATAGAGAAACACATAGCTAGAAGTGGACTTCCGATCATCATCATCACCATCCTAGTCGGAGTCGGTGTAGTCACCTAGCGAATTTGAAATTCGACAATACTTGATACCAAATTGAGTGGTACCCTTCAGATAAAAAACAATTCATTTGACTGTTTTCCAGTGGATTTTTTGGGGCCCTGGATGAACTGAGAAACCACACTAACATCTAAGGAAATGTCAAGTCGACTTTGAGTAAGATAAATAAGACTATCGACCAAGTGTTGATAAAGTGTAGCATCCACTGGGGGTGTTTGACAAGTTTTAGTGAGCTTCACTCTAGACTGAAAGGGAGTGGCAGAAGGCTTGCAATAAGTCATCTTAAGACTTGTCAACAAATCCATCACAGATTTAGAATGAGAACTTAAAAATACATCACAAAGTGGTAATACTTGAAGACCCAAAATATAATGCAGAGTACCAAGATCTGTCATATCAAAGGATTCAACAAGTTGCTTATTCAATCTAAGTATGAGATCATTATTATTTCTAGTAATGAGTAAATCATTGACATATTCAACAACAATAAGAGTGTCTTCCTTGGTGTGGAGAACATACAGGCTGTGATCAGATTCACACCATTTGAAATCAAGTCAAAGAAATAAATTGTCGATCTTAGCATACCAGGCTCGGGGGCTTGCTTCAAACCATAAAATGACTTCTTGAGTCAACAAACCAAATTTGAATCTATCACAAAATCGAATGGTTGTTCCATGCAAATTTCTTCAGACAGGTCTCCATGAAGAAAAATACTCTTCACATCCATTTGATGAATTTTCCATCCAAAACGAGTAGAAAGGGAAAGAAGTAGTCGAACAAAGTTCATCTTTACGACAGGGGAAAATATTTCAGTGTAGTCGATGCCTTCTTGTTGAGAAAATCCCTTCATAATGAGGCGTGATTTATGTCGCTCAACAACAACTTCAGAGGTAAATTTGGTCTTATAGACCCATCAACACTTCATAATGTTCTTTCCCTACAGTCGGGGAAGCAAGTCCTAAGTGTGATTCTTCAACAAATAATCATTTTTTGTCTTCATGGCCTTCTCTCATTCAGGTCATCCTTCAGCATCTGAGTAGGTAACATGGTCAAAAGTTTCAAATACACTAGTCATCAAGGCAAGACTAGAATGTTTCTTTTGACTTCAAGTCTATTGTTTGTAGGAGGCATCTCCAGCAGATTCAATTGTCTTGGCATCCCATTGGGGTAGACATGAAAAAATGAAATTTGGTTCAATTTAGTAGGTTAGTCAGAAGTCAGAGAGTCTTCAGTTGGCGGACCAGTCGAAACATAGGATGAAGAACTAGTCGACGCAGAGGTTGACAGTCTAATTAGAACAGGGAGAAAGTTCAATTGTCCAGTCAAGGGATTGAAGAATGGAATAGGAACAACAGTGTTAGAAACAACATTGAGGGGATCATCCTATAGCAAATCAAAATATACATTCAACAACTTAACACCAGAAGACTTCTCATCAAACCAAACATTGCATCTTCTAATGATTTCTCATTTGACAGGATCAAACAATCAATAGGATTTCGACTCTTAAGAGTAGCCCATCATGATACTTCCACTAGTTCATCACTCTACCACACCATTCAACATCACATACATGAAATATTAACGAATCAGATTGACATTGAATCTGCCACATCACATTACTCTTCCAGATCACAAAGTTTGGGCGACAACGCTCTCTTGGAGTTCCTTTTCATAACAGGCTAAAGAAGATAACAATTTTTTTTTTGTATCTCCAAGATTGCAGTAAAGTACGTCAGGGATCATCAGTTATCAAAGCAAGGAGACCGGGCACAGTCCAAATAAGACACACGAAACTTTTCTCAATTGTTTAGTTTTTGTTTTTACTTTATTTTAATTTTTACTATTATTTTGTTTACTTTAGTTTAGCTTTTGTTTTGTTTTAAAAGATTTTATGGTTTTGATTGCATAGATTTTGGAGGCATAATATCATGGAGAGAAACAAACTCAAAGGGTTATAAAAGAGCATGAGTAAAAACTTGAAAGGGAGGGGGAGGACTAGACATGATAGAAAGAATTGGGATGCAGGTGAGTTTTTCTTGCTTGGGATTTATTAGTTATCTCTTGAACAAAGAATCAGTGTTTGAAGAATACTTGATATTTTTATCATGCTTATTTAAAATATGTTTTCTTTTGTAGGGTTTGAAATGAAGTATGTAAACATTTTAGTTTTATCAAGTTTAGATAATTTTTTGAAAGACCTCAGCCTATATTGACAAATTCATTCAAGTGATGAAAAACTTATATTATCACATTTTTGTTAGTGATTTGCTAAATCTTTTTCTTGGACTTTATGAGAATGATTTCCATAATTATGTTGTCCAACAAATGATTGTGTATCAAATGAATAAATGGACCGTCTATTGAGATTTTTTTTATGATTAATCTTTGGTGTCTTTTGACTTATAAGGTACTTATCTCCATGAACTCTTTCTAATGAGCTTGGATACTTATTATTCTCAGTTTGTCTGATATCTATTCTCAAGATATTAAAGTCTTAGTCAACAAAAAAGACACTTCTATATGTTAAGATCATCTCTTACATAATACTAAAACTTTTCTTTGACTTGGTGTAGATATAGCTATCAAAATCTATTCCGAGTAATGGTGGTTATTGTGTTTTATATTTCTTTGGATTAATAATTTCTTCTGAAATCTTAAGAATCAATCTTTACATCTACACATAATTAAACTTTGCTTTCAATTGAGATAGGATCGATAGTTAGGATTTCTTTTCTACAAGTTTAAGATCATTTAGAACATAGTGTAAATGATCAAGTCTCTTTTCGAAGAGCAAACTTGTTGAGTGGCAAACCGAGCCCACGAAATCGGTTGGAAACTACCATCCCGAACGAAAAAAATTCTAACTGGGGCTTGTGATCGGGTAGTTATCCCCTACTGCAGCAGGGAATTTCCCCTCCTGTCAACACCACATTGTAGCTAGGCATGACCAAATTCCTAAGGAAGACTTATGGGAAAAAATTTGGACACAAAACCTCTGGCCCAAGGTTTCTACCTTCCTATGGTTGGTTGCCCACAAAAAAATTCTCACTTGGGACTAACTCCATAAACATGGATATGAGGGGTCATTTAGATGCATCCTATGTCAAGAAGATGAAGAAACCAGTGCCCATATTATTGGTAATTGTTCATTCGCTAAGGCTTTATGGGATCAAGTGTTCAGGAATAGGGTGGAACACAACATGAAACAAATGACACTATTTTGTAGATAATCGAAAAGGGGCAAATTTTTTGAAGAAACAGGTGGTGTCTAAAGACACTGTTACAACACTTAAGCATAACGCGTTGTGATCAACGCATCACAATGCATGTTGCACATCTTGATATGCATGATCTATTACACAATCTCATATGATCTCTTGATCGCCATGATGATAATGACCCAAGAGGTATGCAATTTATAACCTCGGGATCTAACCAACATCCTTGGAATCTGAAATATCTTGTCCACATGTAACCGTCGTCTATTAGAGTTGACTCTGCAAAATCTTCTTTGTCGAGTCGACTTAACATGACTCGATCTAACTGATTATTTGTCCAAGTCATAGTCGATTGTTGCACTAGTCGATCCACTACTTGACTATATTCGACTACTCAATCGATTGGTGTGGTGTGTTTGTTGATCGCCCGACTCACTGTATCCATATGTAGGTCAACCTCTCGACTGAATGAATGAAGGAGATGTGTGATGAACTATCAATTCTTGATGTTCCAACACCTCTTCATCAACACACAACTCTAGAGTTACAGGAGGTTAAATTACCCCAAAAGGACACCCTGTCATAATTGCAACTTCTTGAAGCCCAAGCATTGTATGGAGCTAGATAAATCTGGCTTCAGCTAGAGGTTTGGTGAATATATCAACAACCTGATATTTTGTCCTGTAATATTCAAGTGAGACAATGTTCTCATGAATCATTTGTCTAAAATAGTGAGCATGAAGCTCAACGTGATTCGTCTTACTGTGGGCAACATAATTCTCAACAACTTGCATAACACTCTAGTTATCACATTAGATTGTAATAGAGGTCTGAACAGGAAGGCCAAGCTCTCCCAAAAGTTGGCGAATCCAAACTAATTCAGTACTTGCTTGAACGATGCCACAATATTTTTCTTCTGTAGTCGACAAAGATACCACCTTTTGTTTCTTGCACGACCACACCAAAGGTTCGGTGCTATAGCGAAACACATAGCTAGAAGTATACTTTCGATCATCATCGTCACCATCCTAGTCGGAGTCGGTGTAGTCACCTAGCGAATCTGAACTTCGATAATACTTGATACCAAATTGAGTGGTACCCTTCAAATAGAAAACAATCCATTTGATTGTTTTCCAGTGGATTTTTTGGGGCCCTGGATGAACCGAGAAACCACACTAACATCAAAGGAAATGTCAAGTCGACTTTGAGTAAGATAAGTAAGACTATCGACCAAGTGTTGATAAAGTGTAGCATCCACTGGGGGTGTTTGACAAGTTTTAGTGAGCTTCACTCTAGACTGAAAGGGAATGGAAGAAGGCTTGCAATAAGTCATCTTAAGACTTGTCAACATATCCATCACAGATTTAGAATGAGAACTAAAATATACATCACAAAGTGGTAATACTTTCACAAAGTGGTAATACTTGAAGACCCAAAATATAATGCAGAGTACCAAGATCTGTCATATCAAAGGATTCAACAAGTTGCTTCTTCAATCTAAGTATGAGATCATTATTATTTCCAGTAATGAGTAAATCATTGACATATTCAACAACAATAAGAGTATCTTCCTTGGTGTGGAGAACATACAGGCTGTGATCAGATTCACACCATTTGAAATCAAGTCAAAGAAATAAATTGTCGATCTTAGCATACCAGGCTTGGGGGGCTTGCTTCAAACCATAAAATGACTTCTTGAGTCAAAAAACCAAATTTGAATCTGTCACAAAATCGAATGGTTGTTCCATGCAAATTTCTTCAGATAGGTCTTCATGAAGAAAAATACTCTTCACATCCATTTGATGAATTTTCCATCCAAAATGAGCAGCAAGGGAAAGAAGCAGTCGAACAAAGTTCATCTTTACAACAGGGGAAAATGTTTTAGTGTATTCGATGCCTTCTTGTTGAGAAAATCTCTTCACAATGAAGCATGCTTTATTTCACTCAACAACAACTTCAGAGGTAAATTTGGTCTTATAGACCCATCAACACTTCATAATGTTCTTTCCCTACAGTCGGGGAAGCAAGTCCTAAGTGTGATTCTTCAACAAATAATCATTTTTTGTCTTCATGGCCTTCTCACATTCAGGTCATCCTTCAACATCTGAGTAGGTAACATGGTCAAAAGTTTCAAATACACTAGTCATCAAGGCAAGACTAGCATGTTTCTTTTGACTTCAAGTCTATTGTTCTTAGGAGGCATCTCCAACAGATTCAATTGTCTTGGAATCCCGTTAGGGTAAACACGAAAAAATGAACTTTGGTTCAATTCAGTAGGTTCGTCAAAAGTCAGAGAGTCTTTAGTTGGCGGACCAGTCGAAACATAGGATGAAGAACTATTCAACGCGGAGGTCGACGATCTAATCAGAATAGAGAGAATGTTCAATTGTCCAGTCAAGGGATTGAAGAATGGAATAGGAACACCAGTGTTAGAGACAACATTGAGGGGATCATCCTATAGCAAATCAAAATATACATTCAACAACTTAACACTAGAAGACTTCTCATCAAACCAAACATTGCATCTGCTAATGATTTCTCGTTTGATAGGATCAAACAATCAATAAGATTTCGACTCTTAAGAGTAGCCCATCATGATGCAATAATGGCTCTTTGCATCCAACATATTTCTTCAATCATCAGGAATGTGAGCCCAGGGAACACATCCAATAACACATAGGTGGTCGAATGAAGGCTTCTTCCCATACCATCGTTTGACTAGAGTCATGGAAGGAACAACTTGAGTCTAGATGTGATTGAGAAGATAATTTGCATAGTAGACTGATTCAACCAAAAAGAAAGGAGGTAGGTATTTAGCCTGCAAAAGACATCTAACCATTTCAACCAATGTCCAATTCTTACATTCTGCAACACCATTATGTTGTGGAGTGTGAGGAACCTACCACTTCCAGTAAATACCAGATCGAAGTAGATATTCTTCAAAATGTCGATTTACATACTCACCACCATTGTTTGATCTCAAGCATCGAATGGTCTTGCACATTATTTTTCAACAAACACTCGACACTCCTTGAACTTATCAAATACAAGGGTCTTAATTTTTAGGAAAAAAAACCCATGTGAAGCGAGATAAATCATCAATGAAAGTCAAAATGTACCTTGCTCCTTCCAGTGAATGTAAATTGATGCAACAAATATCATTGTGAACTGGTTCCAGTAGGTTATGTGCTCGCCATGTTGTACTAGAGTCGAATGATGATTGATGATGATTCCCAAGTACACAACCCTTACAGACTCCTTCAAGGGGAAACACCTTCGACAAACCAACAATTACCATGTTTTGAATTGCTAGTGCTTGCAGAATTCGAAAATTCAAATGTTTGAGTTGCTCATGCCAAATTCGAATTTGCTCGTCGGTGTGAGTAACAAGTGCAGTTGGTTTGGGTTTAGGTAGAGTCAAATAACAAAACTTGTGAAAACTATCCTTCAGTTCAAGATTCCCACAAACGATAATCAATTTACCTTTCTTCAAATCATGAAGATAGAACCGATCTGGCCAAAATTATGCAATCTTTCCTGTCTCGATCAACTAAGAAACATACAACAGATTGGAATCAAGATTATATATTTCAACAATCTTCCCATGTCGACAAGAAACATCACCCTAACCAGCAACATCTAGAGAAAAATCATCAACAACGTAGATTTTACTCTCCTAGTCTTTATTCAGTCTTGTAAATAAAGAGACATAATTTGCCATGTGATGAGTGCACCCAGAGTCGACTACCCACTTGTTCTATGCATAATGAGACAACAAGGTCTGCGAAGTTCCGACTTGGAAGGTGAAATTATTAGGAGGTCATCGAACATCGAACATGTCTCCTTCAAGGTGTTTAACCTTCTCCTGTAAATTGTCTCTCTTCTTATAGCGAGTTTTCTCCACATGTCCAGTCTTTCCACACTATTGACATGTCTTCTTCTTTCGACTTCGTTGTGGTTGTCTCTGGGGTCCTTGGTCATGATATGCAGCTTTTTGTGAAAAGGCATCAGATTGCACTCTATTCTTGGAATCCATCTTTCCCTTTCCCTTGAGCAAGTGGGCATGGTGTTTTCCACCAATTTTACCTTCTCTAACAAATCTATGTTGATTAGTAATCAAAAGGCCATATCAAGATTCAAAGGTATACTCCTTACCATATTCCTTGCATGATTACCAGTTGGTTTATAAATTTGAATTGAACACGTCGAATAGTGTTCTCAAATTCATCAAGACTAGTGCGATGAGTTGTCCATCCTTCTTCTAATAGTTCTTTTCACATTCACCCAATTTTAGCTGGAATTCCTTGACACACATCAAATAGTTCTTCACTCTTTCAAAAGAATGAGGATCGAGAGAGATCAACTCTTTCTCCAACTGCATGACGTGTCTCTCATTGATTCGGTCAAACAAGGTTTTCAACTTCTTCCAGACTTGATGAGGACAGTCGATTCCACTAAGAAGAAAAAGAATCTCCCACGAGATGTAGGTCATGATGACTCCTACCACCTCATCCTTATTTCTATCAACAACAAACTTCACATGGTCGTCTGTTGGATCTGAAATCTCCACCTTCGTATACTGCCACAGTCCTTTTCTCTTCAGTAGGGTTTCCATGTCTGGTGCCCATACTGCATAATTTGATTCATTTAGAACAACATGATCAATCTTCGATATCTAGATTGATTGGTCTGTTTCGATAAGTTCCAATCAACAAATCACCGACCTAGAGTCAATTGCACCACGGATTTGACTCAACAAGATTTGCATATAATATATAGAGCTTTTAAACCATCATCTCTGATACCATGTAGAGGAATAGGGTGGAACACAACATGAAATAGAGGACACAATTCTGTAGATAATCGAAAATGGAATTTTTTTTGAAAAACAGGTGGTGTCTAAAGAAACTGTTACCACACTTAAGCAGAGTGCACTATGATCATAACATCATAGTCCATGTTTCACATACTGATATGAATGATCTATTGCACAATAAAAAATGATCATTTGATCTCCATGATGATAATGAACCAATGGGTCTGCTTTTTATAGCCTCAAGATCTAACTAACTTCCATAGAAACTAGAAGATCTTGTCCACATGTAACTGTTGATTGTTAGAGTCGACTCCATAAAATCCACTCTATTGAGTCAAATCGATGAGACTCGATCCGATCGACTATCCGACCAACTCGTAGGTGACTGTTGGGCTGGTCAATCCACTACCCAACTATCTTCAACTATTGGTTGATTGTTCGACCAACAGACACGTCGACTACTCGACCGATTGGTGTGTTGTGTTGGTCAATCGCTCTACCGACTGTATCCAAATGTAGGTCAATATCTCAATCGATGTAATGTCACTTTTCCAATGATGAATCCAACAGGGAGCGACTTAATAGTCTATATGTTCCCGTAGACTATAGTCGAGAGAAAAAGGGAACAACACCTCTATTTGATGTCATTTAACCAAAAGTCTTAAATGAAAGTGACATTAGATTGAAAAAAGGAGGAAAAGGGTATTTTAAGTGACTTAAATGATTATGAAGATAAAACTTAAGAAAAGTCACTTAATTAATCAAAGTGAATTTGAAATTAGAAGCAAAAAGGTGTTTTAAGTGACTTAAGTGATTATTAAGTCAAAACTTAGGGAAAAGTCACTTAATTGATAAAGTGAATGGGAAATTAGATAAGGAGGGGAGTATAAAGGAGAAAAATCGATATAATTCACCATTATGCATGGATTGAGTTGAAAATTAGACCTCAGACGAGAAGTCAGACGAATTTCTTCATGTATTTTGGATTTATGGAGGAAACCACCACCATTGATAAATTTCCGTGTTGAGAGACACACTCCAATCCATCAGAAGAATCACCGAGATTCTTCACTAGGATTCAGAGTACAGGATTGGATCCTTCCTTAAGAATTTACTTCATTATAGGTTCAGGTTCAAGAAAATTCAAATCAGAGATATAGTGTGGATTTAGCTTGACAATGTATTCTGGAGTGCATGCATCGTATCTTTCTTGCATGCAATAGATCTGAGCTTATTGCAATTGATCCTAGCTATATCCTTATTGCATAAATTAGATCTGATCTTATTGCAACATATCCGAGCTATATCCTTCTTGCATGTAGTAGATCTGAGCTTATTGAATCATATCCGAGCTATATCCTTCTTGCATGCAATATATCTGAGCTTATTGCAGTAGATTCATGTTATATCCTTCTTGCATGCAAAAAATCTGAGATTATTGCAGCAGATCCGAGCTATATCCTTTTTACATGCAACATATTTGAATTGCATGTGTTGTCTAAGGAGAGGGTGACCTAGTGGAAACATATTTCATCAAATTCCGAGGAGCATAGCTATCATATCTCATTTTTCCATTGGTTCTGGAAGTTGTAGGCAACATTCCTTCCATGCATGTAGTAGATTCGATTTACATGTTGCAGATCGGTCGATGCATGTTATAGATCAATATTCTACTTGTCTTCCTTGGTACTGTAGGATAGTTTTATCTATATTACAATCTAATTGAGACATTCTGATATTGATTTCATGTATTTCCGTGTATTAGGATTTGTTGTTATTTAATGAAATTCAATGAGTTATTTATGGATCCAACAATTCCATGCATGCTACGCATGAGAACATAAAAATAAACAAACACATCTAAAAACCCAAGAAACATATCCAGAAACCCCCAAAGTATCAGATCTACAACATGACATCCAATAGTAGCAATGAATATCCAGATCCAAGGATCAAGGATATTTCAGTGGTATCAAAGTGTTCTTCCTCCCATCTTGTGAGGAAACACTTGACTCATGACTCCATGATTCTGGGAATAGGTGGAGAGTATCCATAGGGCATGGGTCACATAGGAGACAGGTATGTTTAGTACCGTAGTGGTCACAGTAGGGACAAAAATAGAAGAGACTACACCCCTTTAAACATCCACTCAGATACAGAAGCAGAGCCGGAGGAAAGAGATCATATTAGCTTAGAGACTGTAATATTTCATATATAAAGTATGTAGAACATAAATAAATAACTAGAAATGGCAAATGAACAACAATATAACTAGAACAACACCACAATAATACCAAAATGATACCAGAATAACACCAGAAATATCACTTTGATTACTGAGAGCAATGTTCACTTGCCCCTTTGAGAGGGAAACCTCTAGTAGAGCAGAGCTCTATTACAATAATATCCAAGACAAAAGTTCCCATACCCTTGACTCATATTTATAATAAATATGTCTATAAAAATAACCATCTAGAGGAAGATCCTTCTAGAAGTGGAAGCTTCTATTAGGTTTTCTTACATTGGACTTATTCTTCTTTATTGCTAAGCCTTATTGTTATTGACCTTTATTACATTGGAATATATTATTCTACCTACATGTGGGGCTAGGTCCCTAACATGTCCTCCCCTTAAAAACAACCTTGTCCTCAAGGCTTGAGATGTGGAAATTGCTGCATAATATTAGTCGGTTCCCAAGTGGCATATGTTGGAGTTGTATCTTTCCACTGGACTAACACTTCCTTGATGGTTCGTTGACGCAGACGACGCTCACACTGGTCTAAAACTTCTTGTGGATGTAGCCAAATGGATCCCTTTTCATCCAACTCAGGAAGGTTGGTTTGAGTTTGGAACTTAGTTCCAATCACCTTCTTTAAGCAGGAAACATGAAAAACAAGATGGAGCTTAGAATGACTAGGTAAAGCTAACTGATAGGCCACCTGTCCCACATGCTTGAGAACGGTATAAGGACCATAAAATTTGGGCGCCAGTTTCTGACGATGGTCAACCTTGAGGGAATTTTGCTTGTAAGGTTGCAGTTGAAGAAACACTTGATCCCCTTCTACAAATTGACGTTCAAAGCGACCTTGATTTGCTTGTTGCTTCATGCGATTTTGGGTGGTGACCAAGTTCTCTTTGAGGGTACGAAGAATAGCCTCTCGAACTATAAGAATTTTTCAACTGCCTGGACCTTCGAGACACATGGAAAATATGAGAGAAATGAAGGTGGATTTTGTCCATATACTGCTTCAAAAGGATTCATGCGGGTAGTTGTATGGTACAAAGTGTTGTACCACCATTCAGGTAGTGATAACCATTGAGCCCACTGATTTTTCCTTTCCAAGGAAAAACACCTCAAATATGTTTCCAAACACTTGTTGACAACTTCAGTTTGACCATCAGTCAGGGGATGATAAGCTATGCTGAGATGCAATTGGGTTCCTTCTATCTTGAAGAGTTCTTGCAAAAAATTGCTGGTGAAAGTTGGGTCGCGATAAAAAACAATAGAATGTGGCATGCCATGAATCTTGAAGACCCGATCCATGAAAAGTTGAGCCATAGTGGATGTTGTAAATGGGTGTATTAGAGCACATAAATGGGCATACTTGGAAAGATGATCAAATACCACCATGATGACTGATTTATTGCCCGATTTAGGTAAACCTACAATAAAATCCATAGAGATATCCCGCCAAATAGTAGGTGGAATCGGGAGCGGTTGTAGTGTGCTAGGATATTTGACTGTTTCACCCTTGCGTTGACATACATCACATTTAGCCACAAAATTACGAACTTCCTATTTCATACCATCCCAGAAAAAAGAAAGTTTGACCATGTCATAGGTTTTGGTAAACCCGGAGTGCGTAGTTGTGGGTGTAGCATGAAGCTAAAAAAGTACCGTGGATTTAAGTTTTGATTGTTTACTTAAATACAAACAACCTTTGTATCGAAGCTCATCATTGAGCCAAGAGTACCCTGGGGAAACTGGAGAATTGGACTGCAATTGTTGTATCAGATGTGAACTTTTGGGATCGTGTATCCATTCTTGGCAAATAACTTGGAGCCAATCTGGTACAATGGAGGAGAGAGAAAACATGGACCCTTCATCTTCATATTTTTTGGAAAGTGCATCAACAACCACATTGTCTTTTCCTTTCTTGTAAATGATCTCATAATCATATCCAAAGGGCTTAGTCACCCATTTTTGTTGCTCTAGGGAGGAAATGTGGTGTTCTAGAAAGCACTTGAGTCTCTGATGATCTGTCTTAATTTGGAAGCGTTTCCCCAAGAGATAAGGGTGCCAAAGATCAACGACATGTAGAATAGCCAACATTTCCTTTTCATGGATTGATTTTCCCAAATTTCGTTCAGACAATTGTTTAATGGTAAAGGCTAAAGGCCGACCCTCTTGCATAAGGACATCACCAATTCCTTTCCTTGAAGCATCACATTCCAGGACAAAGATTTTTGTGAAATCAGGAAGGGTCGGGACTGGAGTGGTGCACATGGCCATCTTCAAGGTTTGAAAAGCCTGAGCAGCTGCTGGAGTCCAAGTGAAAGAATTATTTTTAAGGAGTGCAGTGAGAGGTGTCACAATCTTTCCATAATCCTTAACAAACTTGCAATAATAACCTGTTAAGCCCATAAATCCACGCAAGAATTTGAGAGTCTTTGTGTGAGGACAATCTTGCATAGCTTCAATATTTTTAGGATCCACCCTAACATCGGCCTTGCCAACAAGATGACCTAAGTACTCGACTTTCGAGGCACCAAAAGCACATTTAGATTGTTTCAGGAAAAGTTGGTGCTGGGAGAGTAGATGGAGAACGTGATCCACATGAGAAATATGGTTTGTTCAGATTTTTCTATAGACGAGGATATCATCAAAGAAAAATAAGACAAAATGACAGAGAAATTGACGGAAGACATGATTCATGAGGCTTTGGAAAGTAGAGGGAGCATTACAGAAGCCAAAGGGCATGACCAAAAACTCATAGTGTCCCTCGTGAGTTCTAAAGGTAGTCTTAGTAATGTCGGCCTCTTTCATATAGATCTGGTGGTATCCATAATGAAGATTAAGTTCAGTAAAGAACTGGGCGCCACTCAATTCATCCAAGAGATCATCAATGAAAGGAATGGGAAATTTGTCTTTAATGGTGAGTTTGTTGAGGGCGTGGAAGTCAGGAGACATGCGCCAAGAACCTTCTTTCTTAAGGACCATGACCACAAGATAAGAGTAGGGGCTCGTACTAGGGCGGATAGCACCTGCGTTGAGAAGTTCTTGAACCATTTTCTCAATTTCATTTTTTTGGGAAAAGGGGTGACGATAGGGACGAATATTGGGAGGAAGGATTTCTGGGACAAGGGGAATGGAATTATCATGAACAACATGGGAAGGAGGGAGTCCCTGGGGAGTGGAAAAAACCACTTTATGTTTAGAGAGGATGGATTGGAGGTCCTTTGGCACAGAGGGTCTCTCAGTTGTTTGTATGGCATGGAGTTGGGAAATAATGCTAGAATGACCTTTTTTGAGCAACTTTCCATGCGATGGGAACTAATGATCTCTGGGGAATTGACGATGATGCCTTGGAACTTATATTGTTGGCCCTCCTGGTCGAATTGCATGGTTAATTCCTTAAAATCCATGAGAATGGGACCCAAAGTCCTTAGCCATTCTGCACCCAACATAATGTCACAACCACCCCTGTCGATAGAAAACATATGATATTTCAGGTGGTAGTGACCAATTTGGAGACACACATTTTCACAACACCCTCCACATTTCATGGACCCGCCATTGACAATCATGATTTGGAAATTATTGACTGCATGGATATAGCAATTAGTTTCTTGGTCAATGCGGTGATGAATACAATTGTGGGTGCTTCCACTATCAACAAGAATGATGACCTTCCTATGCTTGATGTAACCAATTATCTTGAGGGTTTGGGGAGCAAAGAAGCCAGTTAGAGAATTTAAGGAAATGACCAGTTCTACTTCGAAAGGATCTGAGGGAGGTGTTATGTCAGTGGGTTCAGGTGACACAGACGCAAGGGGAGCCTCAACATCATCTTCTGAAACATCCTCTGAGATGGCCATAAAAATATTTTGTTCCTTACACTTGTGTCCCTGAAAATATTTGTCATCACAATTATAACAAAATCCTTTGAGTTGGCATTCAACCATTTCGGCCTTGGTCAATTTTTGGATCTTTAGTGGAGTAGAAGGAGGAGTGGGATTTACTGGTTTAGTGCGAGGAATAAAGGAGTTTTCGGTTTTGAGAAGAGACAACTTGTTGTGCTTCCTTAGATCGTTTAATATACTCCACCCAACTCTGAGGCCGAGCCATGAGGACATGGGCACAAATCTCATCCTTGAGGCCACTGATAAAATATTCTCGGAAAAAAGCATCAGATATTCCCTTTGTACAAAAATCCATTCACTCAAAAGAAGATATGAAGTCTTCCACTGTTCCAAATTGTTTCAACTTTTTCAAACGACCTAAATGGTTGGTGTTAGTGTCAAAGCGTTCATAAAGCTCTGCCACAAAGTGTGTCCAAGCAACATACCCTTGGCAAGCAATTTTTCTCCATTGGCACCATTGCCAACGTTCTTGATCTAGATGGAGAACACCATACCGAAGTTTTTCCAAATCATCTGTAATGTCGTACAAAGAGAAATAATGTTTCATTTGAGTTACCCAACAAGTGAGATCCGAGCCATCAAATTTGGTCACATCCACATGCGGAAGGCATAGGTCACGCTGAAAGTGATGGGGTTGAAAATTCTGGGAATGAGAGGAAGTTTCACCTTCGGTATGTAAAGGTGGGTCAGATAAGGAAGGATTTGTAGGGATATCCAGCTTGGTGCAGATCATCGTAGTGAGAAATTCAAGCTGGGTAGTAATGTCTTGTTTGAGTTCCTCAATTGAGGCGATGATGGAGGAATGCATTTTTTTTATTGATGGTGGAAATATTGTCACTGATTTGTCTCACTTCTTGTTGGGTCTCTGTGAAATTAGAGTGCAAGGTATTGAAGTGAGCTTCCAAGTCTTGGATACGGGTATGGGCCATGATGATGAGGGAACCAAAAAGGGGCTGGTGGGGTCACACAATTTATTTTTTTTGCTGAAAAATGATAGGTATGAATGCAATAAGGGTGAAGAGAGAAATGAAATGGAATAGGTCTCAAATAATGGTGCCAACAATAATTTCCAAATGCTTAATCAGGAAGAAATGTGTAGTAATTTGGCACTTGAATGCAGGAAAAAGAATTGCGTGGTAATAGATCTTGTCTGTTCTAATTTTTGTTTCTGTCCCCAAAGGTTAGGTATTCAAGGGTTCTATAGACAAGGGTTTTCCCTGTGCTATAGCTCTCTGATATATGTGCGGGGTCCAACAGTAGTCCTTGACCCAATATATGAGGGCACCAACTAAGGAGGCTAGACCATGGCCTTAGTTGTACTACTTGACTACCCAGGTACTAGAGAGTATCTTCCCGAGTGTTGTTCTCAGTGGAACTATAGAATTCAGGTGGATGATTGGTTTATCTAAAGAGGGCTTCAGGAAATCTAGGACGATCTGTATACATGTGTTGTCTGATGCTCTACCACTCGAAGGGATACCAATAGGGGTTACAAGGGTGGCCAACATATGTGTGCTTAAGTACCACTTGTATTTCCTGTGTGTATGAATCCTCGACCATGGGTTTATGCGCATAATGACAAATCTCTGTAGCTTAAAGACGTTGGAATACGTCTCTACCCTGGAAAAAAATTACCCACGATTTTCTGCTGAGGAAAGTGCTCTGATACCACTTGTAATATTCCAGATATAAAAAGTATGCAAAACAAAAATAAATAGCTAGAAATGGAAAATGAGCAACAATATAACTAGAACAACACCACAATAATACCAAAATGATACCAGAATAACACCATAAAGAGCACTTTGATTACTGAGAGCAATGTTCACTTGTCTCTTCAAGGGGGAAACCACCAGCAAAGCAGAGCTCTATTACAATAATATCCAAGACAAAAGTTCTCATACCCTTAATTCCTATTTATACTAAATATATCTATCAAAAGAACCATCTAGAGGAAGATCCTTCTAGAAGCGGAAGCTTATATTAGGTATTCTTACATTGGACTTATTCTTCTTTATTGCTAGGCCTTATTAATATTGACCTTTATTACATCAGAATATATTATTCTACCTACGTGTGGGGTTAGGTCCCTAACAAAGACGAAGGTAGAGTTAGAGGGGAAGATGGGGGATAAAGAGGACCTTTCGGAGGGCCTTGGGAAAGGCCCATATATACCTTATGACAATACCCAAGCTATATTAAATGATCTCACTAGAGTGAAACGAAACATGATGAATACCATAACAAAGATGGTCCAACACAACTTGGGAACAATTGGTGCAAATATAGCAAGTGGAGCGAGTGGTTCCATGGGACACCAAGGAGGTGGAGCGAGTGTCTCCAGTGGGAACCAAGAAGGGTCAAGTGGACATCAGTCACCCATTTGTACCTATATTTTAGTGGGAAAAAATTCCCAGACCACTATACCGTCAGTTTCAGGGAGGAAAACGGATGGGACAACGATGACAACATATGGGATAACAACATAGTTACCAACTTAACGAGAACTCTACAAAGTTCTCATTTTGGGGGGGGGGGTCCAATTTTTTACCCCATTTTTAAAAATGGTGCTACCGGTAGCACCCCCCCCTCCGTTTTTAGGTGGTTTTTCGATATTTTAAATTTTTTGATCCATGATGTTTCCACATTATTTTTTTAAATGCTTATTTTTCATGTATTTTGAATTTTTTTTTATTCAACAGTGTTTTTAGTCATTTTTCATGCTCCTTTCAATCTTAAAAATATTTTTTACCATTTACTTTTTTGAAGTTACGATTTTTCATATAATTTTGTCTTAATTAATTTATTGTTCCATACTTTTTAAATATAGTGAAAAACATCATTTTTAACACAGTGTTTACCTTTACTTCAATACATCGAAAAAAAATTTTAGTTAAATAACACTATTTTTGAATATTTAGCAAAAAAATACGCATTTTATAGCCATACATAATAAAAAACCTATACATTTTGGTACATATTCCTTAAAATAACATGTCAAATAAAGCATTTTTATGGACATAATTGAACAAAAAAAGTCAATTTTATAAAAAATTATCATATTCTTTCATATTTTTATACATTTGAAGTAAAAAATGACAACATTTAACAAAATTTTCCAATGTATAGTGATTAACATACAAATAAAATGAAAAAAAAAAAAACAATAAAAAGATTCATCACAAAACAACAATAGATACATATTTATTCTTATTTTAAAATTTGAAAGTCAAAACATTACAATTATAGCTCATCAAAAATTTGCAAAATTGAGCATAGTCTTCAAAGGCATCTTAAAACTAATCAACAATATCATATATCCCAAATTCATCATTCTCAACAAACACATTATCATCTTCTTCGACGTCATTTTGTGCTTCCATTGTGTCATTTTGTTCTTCCATTGGCTCTTTGATATCTGCAAGTTCTCCAAAGTGATCCTTTCCAATCATTCCTCCTAATGGTACTTGAGGTTCCTTTGACAAATTTTCCACCTTTGATTCACTAAAATATCCTTTCCTCAAGCCAACTTCTTGCATTTCATCTTGAAGAGTCGGAAAAACATTAATTCTTTGTTGAATAAAACTACACTGCATTGGGTCACTTTCAATGGCTATGCAGTTCCTTCATTTTTGTAGACAACATGTTAATGTTGTACCTAATCACCAAATACAAAATAAATAATGACGTTAGATATTGTTAAATACATAAATTAAAAATAATATAAGATTGAAGTATGATTTAATAAATATTAGATCATAATTCTTACTTGAACCCGAGAACAAATCCAAAACCCAATCTCTTTAATTTGAGTATGTATCTATAAGATAATTAATTAATGGTTTTGGTTTTTGATAAATGTTAACTCTCTCCTTTCAAAAAAAATTCTTCATATGTTATCTTTCTAACCACGACATTGTATACCAATATACTACTAGGAGTCTCTCCATCCTTTACATTGACAAGCATAGAATTATAAGAATCATCTTTTGTCCAAGTTGCAAGATGTATACTACCAAAATCACATTTAAATGATTCTCTATTGGAGCTCTTAATATTAGGCTTGTGCCTGTAACATAAGTAAGTGAAAATTCAATTAACTTGTGAATTAATAAAATTGTTTTCTAATCTTAATTGCTAAACATACACTTTCAATATCTTACCAAATAAACTACATCCTTGTCTTCTCTTTCCCCATGAAGCTTGATTGTACTAATCCTTGTTGTGTGTTTGAATGAAATACTAGAAATATCCAAAATGGTGATGTTGTAACTTTCGTAAATCCCATAACCAATCTATTGAAAACTTGGTAAGTATAAGGCCCAATAGCATATCCAATGTTTTGGATATTATAACCATGAGGGATATCCACAATAACTAGGGAGTATTTGTTTTTAGGAACAATATTTGCAAGTTGTTCACAATCACCTAATATCACTTTATATTGAACAGTGTTGAGCCCATTCCAAATGTAGTGATCAAGGGTGTCATCAAGTTGAACATTTTGAACACGTCTCCTTCTTTCTCTTTCAAACTTGGTTTTTTGAATAATTTTTTTGAAAGTTTCAGGTACTCCATCTGCATTCTTCTTTGGCATATTTAATGAAACAAATAAACATATAGTTATATATCTATAAATATTAAAATAAAAGAACTATATGTTACAAAGTTTAACTGGGCCAAGCCTGCATACCTTTACAGGTTAAGCCAGAAAGAAACCGCAAGCTAGGGTTTGACAGTCACAGTCTCAACATCGTACAAAATGGTTACCAAAGGGGGCAGGAATGACACCCCATCATACAAGCAGGTAGTGGTGGACAAGGGGAAAGGACCACGAGGCATTGTTTTCAAAGAACCACTGACGAGCACCTCGAGTTCAAGATCAAAAAAGAACCAGGAGAGCAACCTGAAAAAAAAGGATCGCGTAGGGGAGGAAGCTATGGAAACCAAGAAGGTTGCGCAGGAACCAACGAACTTCAGTGGGGCAGATGGGCGCAACCAATGTAAACCTAAAAAAAAATGATACCCAAGGTTATACTGGAAGACCCACAAACAAAACTCTATCGAGACTAGTTGAAGACACATGCACTAATCTGCAAGTTCATGGGGTTGTGGCCCACAGAAAGAACGTTGCACAACTGGATAAAATATCAATGGAAGCCAAGTGGAGAAGTGGAACTCCACCTGGGTTAGAAATGATTCTTCACAATAGTCTTCATGAACCTGGAGGACAGGGACAAATTCTTTGAGGGGGGGGCATACTTCCACGCCTCAACAAGGTTGTACATGCGACCATGGAAGGAAAAATTCTCCCCAGAGAAAGAAACCTTTAAAAATGTCCCAGTCTGGCTACGGTTTTACTCCTTATCGCTTGACTATTGGTTGTCATCCACCTTCGAATCAATCGAGAACAAACTTGTAAAATATTTTAAGACATCGGAAGCAACCCTAAAAGGGAGATATACATCCTATGTAAGGATTTGCACAGAGATGGATGTGTCGAGGGCACTCCCGAAAGCCATAATGCTGGAATTTGGGGATGAGGAATGGATACAAAGCATCGATTACGAGCAGATCGCATTTAGATGCAGAAGATTCCATGAACATGGAAACTTAATCAGAGAATGTCCGCTCAATAAAAAACAAGAAACAAAAAACACCAAAGCACAATAGGATGAGGACAGGTTTGTAAAACCAAACCACAGAAACAATGCAAACAAGAAACCAAGCAAATCCCCAACAAAAAGCAACCGGGAAGCCAGGACTAGACCAAAAGGACGGGACAGGGATAACCAAGGTGAAGCAAGAGGAAAGGAAAAGACAAAAGCTAGAGTATATAGGGAGCACGCAACTCAGGAGAACCCATATATTCCAGGCAATCAGAGAGAACATGGAGGTAGCGCAAGTCAGATGGAAGGAGGAATTGAAGAGGCCAATACCCCAATGCAAGAGGCAGACGGATATTCAGAGATGACACCAAGTGAGGTAGGCATGGAAGATCCTGATCTCAGAGACATTGTGGAAAGGGAAGGAATAGATCTTCCAAACATCTTGGAGCAGTGGAAAAAGCAGGGAGTAGACAATGTACCAATAGAGCAACTAGATCGTATCCAATACCTTTTCCTACTAAGGGAGGAAGCAAAATCCAGAGGGATCAAGCGTACACACAACGAGATAGGACACCTGGGAATCAAAGTAGGAGAGAGAAACCCACAACATTCACCCAAGCAGACAAGGTAGAAGAAAGGAAGGAAATCAAATAGCATAGCCCTACAAGAACTCAGAGCCCTACTGATAAATTCAAGTAAGATCAAAAATCTCTTTCCCAACTCCTCCCCACATGTTTAAATGAATATTATAGCATGGAAGATAAGAGGTATAAACAACCCATGAAAGCAAAGAATTCTTAAAAATAGACCGAGGAAGGAACAGCCTGACCTCTGTTTCATTCAAGAGACAAAATGCACTGTAGACAGAATGGAAACAATCATTAAAAAACATTGGAGAAAGTACCAGAGGTTGGTTGTCGAAGGCCAACAAATGGCGGGCAGTATACTCACCTTATGGAACCTAGGATCACTAAACCTACTAGCAGTTGAAGCTACGAGACACACACTCTTAGTTAACATGAAAATTATAGGTAAGAGGTATAAACAACCCATGAAAGCAAATAATTCTTAAAAATAGACTAAGGAAGGAACAACTTGACCTTTATTTCATTCAAGAGACAAAATGCATCGTAGACAGAATGGAAACAATCAGTAAAAAACATTAGAGCAAGTACTAGAGGTTGGTTGTCGAAGGCCAACAGATGGCGGGTGGTATACTCACCTTATGGAACCTAGGATCACTGAACCTACTAGCAGCTGAAGCTACGAGACACACACTCTGAGTTAACATGCAAATTATAGGTAACACCGAGGTGATTCTATGAACCAATGTGTATGGTCCCCAAAGGTTGGAGGAATAAAGGAGAATGCGCATAGACCTAGAAAATATAAAGGCCAGATATCGCAACCTCCACTAGATCCTAGGAGGGGACTTCAACATAATCATGAAATTGGCGGAGAAAAAAGGGGGCACAAGGAGATTGGATAGAGATGCGGAGGAATTCTCAACCTTCATTGATACAATGGAGATGGTAGACATCAAAACCAGCAATGGCCAGTTCACGTGGAATAACAAACGAAGCAATCACTACCAAATAGCTACAAGGCTAGATAGATTCCTAGTGTCAAAATCCATCATTCTACAGGGACTAACCTTAGATTGTAGCACGCTGCCATGGGGGGGTTCAGACCATTGGCCAGTCCAATTGGAAGCAAAATTCCAAACTACTCCGAAGAACAGACCTTTTAGATTTGAGAAATTTTGGATCGAACATCCCACCTTCAAGGAGCACATCAACCAATGGTGGTGAGAGGAATTACCGGATCAAGGGACAAAGATGTTCAAAATCTATAAGAGACTCAAATACATCAAACAAAAACTCAAAGAATGGAACAAGGAAATCTTTGGGAACATAAACCAAGAAAAAAAAATATTGAGGATAGAATGAGGATACTCCAGGAACTCTGCATAGATGAGGGTTACACAGAGGATCAAAAAAGAGAAGAGATCTAAATGACCCAGGAATGGGAAACAAGATGCTAGCAGGAAGAAACTCTCTGGTGCCAAAAATCCAGAATCAGGTGGCTAAAGGAAGGGAAGCGAAATACCAAGTTTTTTCATAGAACCACCATCGCAAGAAGAACCCACAACAAAATCTTGAAGATTAGGGATCAATATGGGATTGAAAGAGAATCCCAAAAGGAAATTGAAAATACATTGGTCAATCACTTCCAGGGAATAGCCCAGGAACCCAACCAAGACAGAATTGAGGCCATACAAAGGATAACTCAACACATCCCCAAACTGGTCATAGAGGAACAAAATATCAATCTAAACAAACCGATAACAAAGGAGGAAATCGACCAAGTGGTCCAGGAAATGCCCAATGAAAAGTCTCCAGGCCTAGATGGCTTCACAATGGAATTTTTCAAAGCCTGTTGGGAAGTGGTTAAACATGATGTTTATGGGGTGGTGGAAGACTCCAGACGTTTGGATTCCATCTTGAAAGCGTTAAATTCCAAAATGATCACTCTAATCCCAAAATAAAATGAAGCAAGGACCCTAGATCGCTACAGGCTGATAGCTTTATGCAATGTTGTTTACAAGATAATCTCCAAAGTCATAGCCAATAGACTGAAACCACTCCTACCCACACTGATTTGACAGGAGCAAGCGAGTTTCATTGAAGGAAGACAAATACTGGATAACATCATCCATGCCCATGAACTTATACACACACTAAAAAGACAAAGGAGAGGGGGGATGATAATCCAACTTGACTTGGTGAAGGCTTACGATAAGATTAGCTGGCACTATATGGCCAAAATGCTGGAAGCCTTTGGTTTTGAACAACACTAGATCAATTGGATTGTCAATCTAGTCTCAATGACAAGGTACTCGCTCCTAATTAATGGAGCCCCAACAAAACCCTTCTGGACTTCAAGAGGCAACATACAAGGAGACTCGCTACCCCCCTTCATGTTCATTCTGATGATGGAAGGGATCAACAGAAGCATAAAAAGTGCAACTGCAGCAGGGGAACTAAAAAGAATCAAACCCTTCGAAGATTGTCCAACCTCTACACACCAACAGTTCATTGATGACACCCTACTCCATGGCACACCTACGGTCAAGGAAGCAAAAACCTATAAAAGAATATTAGAAGACTTTGGGGAAGCCTCAGGGGTAGAGATCAACCACTCCAAATCCATGATCTATTTCTTCAACACTAACCCTGCAATCCAAAGAAACCTAGCCAACATTCTGGGGTTTGAATGCAAAACTCTCCCAACGAAATACTTGGGATTTCCCCTGACGGACAGAGCCTGCAAAATGACATGGGAAGGAGTGATCAACAAACTGCAGGAGAGGGTAAAAAATTGGAATTACAGATATCTCAACCTGGCAGGGAGGCTTATCATCACCAAAGCGGTCCTACAAGCAATTCTGGCGTATATGATGTCAGTGTTCCCTACTCCCAAAGGAATACTACAAAAGATAAGAGCCATTCAAAGAGATTTCCTATGGCGAGGTGTTGAAAATAAAAATAAATGGGCCCTGGTAGCTTGGGAGAAGGTTTTTCGATCAAAAGGAAAAGGTGGCCTGGGGTTACAAGACCCATAGGTAAACAACGAAGCCTACAGAGAAAAACTCTAGTAGATATAGGTCAAGGAAAAATCAGTACCATGAGAAAACCTATGGAAGGCCAAGTATGCCCCGAACATCAATGATCAAGACCAAATTTGAATCATGGGCACAAGGGAGTTTGGAATTTTGCCTGGCGCAACAAGAACTGGATTCATAAATACAGCTTTTGGGAAGTTAGAAATGGTCAAACTGCCAGATTCTCGGAGGACGCGTGGCAACAGAAACCTAAAATAGAAAATCTGGACAGGGAGGAGCTCCAACAGGAAATGAATGCACAAGGAAAAACAACAATACATCATTACTGGAAGCTAAGAAATGATAGCCACAGATGGAGGATCTGGGACAAACTCAATACACAAAATAGAGACAGTATCACAACTCCAACGAAAGAGGTGGAAGAGGAATTCGGGAAAAGGAAAATTGCAATCTCAAAGGACGAGGACCAATTAAGGTGGGGCAGGGAAAATGGTGGGGAATTCAACTTAAAAGAAGCATGGTTTTACATCGCGGACCAGGATCAAGAGGACCTGACGCAACAGTGGGAAAATATCTAGAGCAACCCCCAATGGCCAAAAATCAAAATGTTCAAATGGTTAGTCCTCCACAACCGAATTCTAACCTAGGAACACCTCAGGAAAAGGGGTTATATAGGCCGTTCTCGTTGCCACCTCTGTCAAGCTAAGGAGGAAACAACCAATCACCTTCTCTATGATTGCAGTTACACAACAGAGTTATGGGATTGGGCGGCAAGCATCTACCGTCAGTCCAATAGAATCTGGGGCAACATCAACGCAACCATCAACAATTGGAATGAGAGCTACAAAACAAATGAAAAGGTGAACCTCTGTTGGAACCTAATGTCAGGGATGATCATCTGGGAAATATGGAAGGAGAGGAATCAACACATCTTCAGGAATGAAATCCCATCGAAAGGAAAGCTCAAGGATACAATTATCTCACATATACAAGAAACAATGCAAATCCACAACTACAAGAAGGAAACAACGCAACTCACAGATCATGACTCCCGCATCCTGAAGTTTTTTCACCAAAAATATGGGTGCAACAACACAATGGTAGGGCGGGTTTCTCAACTCCAACTAGGATACTACAACTGGACCCCCCCCTCCGTAAGGGTTCCTCAAATTAAATTTTGATGGGGCGGAAAAAGGAAACCCAGGAGTGGCAGGGATGGGAGAGGTGATCAGAGACAGTTGTGCTAACATCATCTGGATATATGTTGGGAGTATGGGAAACTCAACCAACAAAGAAAAGGAATTTAGAGCCTTGGAGCTTGGCCTTGAAATCGTAAGGCATGAAAGGATGACAAACACTATCATGGAAGGCGACTCCACCCTAGTCATCAATACAACGAACAGACTCCAGAACGGTACTAGAGTGGGCAAGGTTCAGAGACACTGGCGCCTGGCTCTCCCCCTACAGAAAATCCAGGAGCATTTAAAAACTCTGAACACAGTGGAGTTTTGTTGGGTCCGCAGGTCAGCGAATGGCCTGGTGGACAGACTAGCCAACGAGGGGGTTGGAAAGGAAGTTTCGAAACTAGACACAACCTGGATCAACCTCCCAAATGACCAACTCAGAACAGACTGCATCCACCTAGCAACAAAAGACAGTGAAGGCAGGTTAACCAAGGAGGGTCAAATCGAGAAGGGCAGTGCAAGGCTTAGCGGCATGCAAGCAGGACCCAGGAAGGATATGACTGTCAAACACTAGATCACCAATGACCATGCAGGATTAGCATAAACAGTCGTCGAGGGTACAACAACAAGACCCTTGCGACATAAAGAATTACAGGGAAAGCACGTGGGCAAGTACAGACAAAAAACCACGTGAAACAAGTGATGTCATGCATGAGGGAGTGACATGGTTTGGAATCGATCCTCTAGGCCAAAGTACAGCTACGAAGAGCAGCATAGTAGGATCTCAAGAAACCAGGGGCATGGATCTGCACAAGGATAAAGGATGAGTCATCATGATCACACGAGCTGCCACCGGGAAAAAGGACGGGAGGGATCACCACTACGAACAAGCCATGATTGGAAGGACAAGATCGCAGCAGAAGAAGATCAATAAGAGATAGCCACAATCAGAAGGAAGGCAACTACAAAGGCTACCACAGATACAAGGGCAGGGAAAGGAAGAATCCCCGTGAAGCGAGGTACATGATGAGTAACCAACAAAGGAGTTGTGACATGCCAAACATGATGGTGAGAATGAAGTGCACGCACAGAAAGAGGAATCTCCTTGGGAAGGATGTTCTGAATATTCCATGATGGGTGTCGGAGCAGGCGACAAAAGATGCGGAGGGCACTTTCCAAACATTGGTTGCGCTGAAAGGAAAAGTGGCCATCACTCGCTGGGAAAAGGAAATCAAAGAAAAATGCAAAGGCAAATCTTCGGATGCACTGGAATAGGAAGTGGATTGGATAACTAATCTGAGGGCCACACAGCCCAAGGAAATGCTCTACCATAAAATAGTGGAGATGGCATGGCTAACTAGGATGATGATTGACAAAGTGAGTTCGGAAATGGAATAAGCCAGATGGGAGGATAACACGGATCACAAGAAAATGATGGACGAAATGCTAAGTCACCTCAGTAGCCTGGAAACTATTACCAAACTGTTAATTGATGTCGAGAAGGATCAGAAATGAAAGATGGAGCGGTTAGTTGCTCAATTTAACCTCTATCTATGCTATGTCCATCACACCAGCCGATGGACACGGAGCTCCAACCCACATAAGGAAGACTTGCACGATCTCCCAGAAGGAGGATAACAAGAACCGAGTGGATGACGGGAATAAACACTTCATTGTCCTGGACGAGTGAATGGTTAGTTGAATGGTTAGTTGGACCACTAGCCTCTGCGTCTGTTTTTTATGTTTATGTTTTTTTTCCTTTTCAAACTGGATATGATGGGACTGGCCTGGTTTCCCTTGGTGGCAGACCAGTCCTACCCCTCGTATATACCAGTAAGCACAACTCGGGAACCCCTGGTCTGGTTTCCTACTAGGTAGGTCAGGAGCCCCCCCTTTTTTTTGTATCATAATCTTTTTGCAGTAATACAACTTCTTACACTCAGTTACAAAAAAAAAACAACTAATTAAAATAGAAATAAATTAACTTGCAAATGAATAATATGAATGTAATAAATAAACATACATTTTTTAATGAAACAAAAAATTGTTTCAATACTGTTGAAGATCTTGAATATAGATAGTTGAGTTTAACATCATCCCAACTTCCTTCATTCAACATATTGACCATTTCCTCTTGTATTCTCATATACACCTTGTGACTAAATAAAACATAAATAATGTCATATATATATATATATATATATAACAAAATTCTTAGGACATTGATATGTTATACTCAAAAAAATAATTTTCTTTTTCTAACATAAATAAAAATAACTCACCAAACTTACTTTTTAAATTCATCACACATTTCTTCCATTGACAATTCTCCCGACCTAACATGTGATAATATAGTTATGATAAGTTTATCATCCTTCACTCCTTGTATTGATCTCCAATGCGTTATAGTCATATCATCTGGAATATTTTTTATGTCGGTACATGTCTTACTTATGCCACATATAAATGGTTTAGCCTTCTTAACTCTATGTTTTTTATACCAATATTTTCCCATAGGGTGAAGATCCCATCTATCAAATCCCATACATGTCCAGTTCTAAATCCCAATTGAAAATAACTATCCATATCTCTAAATATATCACTTCCTTTGCATTTTTTTTCTTTTGTATTTTCATCATCAAGTGGGAATCCTATTTCCATACAATATTGCTTCCAAAACTTGACATCAACATTTGATATTTGCCCACGACATATTTCAAAAAATTCATTATGGATAAATTTCACCCTTTGAATGAAAGTCATAGGCATTATGTACTCATTTTCTGTGTTATGATCCCATGCCAATAACTTTTCTTTTGGATTTGTTAAACCAACATAAATTATGCATTTGATTGTCTCAAAAAGAGGATTATTGTGATATTCTTGCATCAATTCTAGCCTTTGTAGAATGATTTCCTCCAATCACATAATATTTGTAGTCAAAACATTTTGATCTATCAAATTATTCCCTCGTAGGAACTTCCATTGGGTCAACAAGAACTAGGTAGTCAACCACATGTGCATATGGATTGTACCTAATCAATGCTTTCAAATTGTGAATATGCAAGTGATGTGGTTTTCTAATTTGATATTTTTCTTTCCCTTCTGTGGGTTTATAAAGTTGTTTCACATTCAACTGAAATTTGTGGCCATAATCAACTAAGTTTGTCATCCTCATTCTATTTTGAATGACATTTTGTGTTGTTTTCACAATACCATCCTCTAGATCAACACCTGATGTTATTATTTCTCTGCTACCTTTAGGACTTTCACTATAATACTCTGAGCTAATGATGGCTTCTTGAACATTATCAACATTTGTTTTCTTCTTCTTATGATTGAAATGTATTTCATCTAAATCAATGATTTCTTCATAATCAATAGGAATAGACTCATCATCAACCATCATTCTTTTGCGTTTATATTGTTTATTCTTTTTACGAGGAGCGATAACCTCATTGGGACCAATCTCAACAAAATTTTCATTTGGAGTTTCCTCATTTTCAAATGTAACCCTTTTAGGATTTATAGAATGAGGATTTTTCTTTCTTTTTTCATGTT
The DNA here is from genome assembly GCA_032191745.1 of Picea mariana. Classification (NCBI taxonomy): domain Eukaryota; kingdom Viridiplantae; phylum Streptophyta; class Pinopsida; order Pinales; family Pinaceae; genus Picea; species Picea mariana. The sequence goes on along the minus strand of JASDQU010099882.1, from coordinate 219,799 downwards.
CTTCTATATCTACTCTTGCAGGTTCAACCTCCATTACTTTATGTTTCGTTTTCCTTCCTTCTTGTGTCTTTTCAATATGAAAAGCGTTGATGACATCCATGATATTATTCTCTGTAGAGTAAATCCCCACTAACATATGTGAAAATCGTTCAACAAAATCCTGTAAAAATAAAATATAGCATTTTCATGTTAAATAAAATTAAAACATTACCATGATACTAAAAATAATAAACGACACAAAAATAAAAATAAAAATAAAAAACTTGCATTATCTTTTTCAATGTTATCAACGATGGATGCACATAATTTTGAAAAACATTCATTCTTGTTATAATTGCTCAATTTGAAACAATATCTAAACTTGATATAAGTTATGTCTTGTTTGACAAGTGGATAGACAATATTTGTGGTTGGCACCAAACATATATCTTGTAACAAGCCAAGTGCCTGATAATTTCCTTGCACATGTTCTAATTGGCACAATACAAATATATATGATCTCCATTGTTGCCTTGCTTGCCTTTAACAAACCAACAATATTTCAGTTTGTTTTCACCTACGATAGATTTCCACTCTCTAACATTATTCATTTCCCTTGATAGCTCAGGTGTTATGCTATCATTTTGTTGCCTAACATTCATGGAGGTTCCAGTTTCAATTTTGGATGTCATTATTCTAGGTCGTGATCCAAATATATTCATAAATAATCTCTTTCCTGTTATTTTCCTATAAAATAAAAAAATAAAATTAGGCCTTTTACATTATAATAAATTAAAAAAAAAAAGCATTGAATATAAGAACTAATTTTAAAAAATTATTTTTTTTTTGACCCATGGAGTTATTAGGCTTATGCCAGGACCGTGCATTGGTCATGGGGAGTTGGGGTAATGTCCGACATTGTCGTAGCCCACGTGCCCACGACTTAGCCACGGGGTTGGCTAGGTTGTGGCAATGTTAGGCATCACCCCAGCGGAGCTTGGCCATGGGGGGCCCCAAACATTGCCCAATAACCACCATGGGCCAAAACTAAAAAAAAATAAGTAAAAAACAATAAAAAAAACTATTTTTTTTACAAAACTATAACTAAATTTGACTTCTTTTTTTTTTTCAAAAAATCTTAAGGATTTTGTTAAATTTTTTTGAAAAAAGTCCCAATTTTTTAAAAAAGTTGGGATTTTTTTAGAAAAAATAGAAAACATCTAAAACAATTTAAGGTTTTTAAATTTTCGCATGAAAAAACATTATGCGATTCAAAGATGATCTTATAATTGTTGTTTTGGGTAAATGGTAAGAATTTAAAAAATAACTAACCTTTGAAATGCTAGATTCTCCTTAGATGTCTTCTCGATGTTTCTCCCTTGTAGCTTGCTCCAAATCCTTTAACGAATACTGCCCAAGATATCACACAATGTAAATAGATAAAACAAGACTGTGTATATATAACACAGATGATATAAATTACTATTAGTATAACGAATGTGGGATAAATAAAAATTAGGTATACTCTCTACATATATATCTAAAATTATATGGATCATCGCTATGTTTAATGAATGTGGGATAAATAAATAAACATGAGAAATGTTGTATTTAACATGTAAATAAAAAAATAAAAGAGTCAAATTTGTTTTTAATTTTTAGGGGAAAATAATAAAGGTAAAAAATTGGGGGGAAATTTTGAAGGGAAAAATTGAGAGGCAAATTTTTGAGGGAATATTTGGGGTGAAATTTTGGGGAATTTTTTTTTTTTTTTTGGTGGGGGGG
>JASDQU010099882.1:191569-218015 GCA_032191745.1 Picea mariana | reverse complement strand
GGGTTGGCTAGGTTGTGGCAATGTTAGGCATCACCCCAGCGGAGCTTGGCCATGGGGGGCCCCAAACATTGCCCAATAACCACCATGGGCCAAAACTAAAAAAAAATAAGTAAAAAACAATAAAAAAAACTATTTTTTTTACAAAACTATAACTAAATTTGACTTCTTTTTTTTTTTCAAAAAATCTTAAGGATTTTGTTAAATTTTTTTGAAAAAAGTCCCAATTTTTTAAAAAAGTTGGGATTTTTTTAGAAAAAATAGAAAACATCTAAAACAATTTAAGGTTTTTAAATTTTCGCATGAAAAAACATTATGCGATTCAAAGATGATCTTATAATTGTTGTTTTGGGTAAATGGTAAGAATTTAAAAAATAACTAACCTTTGAAATGCTAGATTCTCCTTAGATGTCTTCTCGATGTTTCTCCCTTGTAGCTTGCTCCAAATCCTTTAACGAATACTGCCCAAGATATCACACAATGTAAATAGATAAAACAAGACTGTGTATATATAACACAGATGATATAAATTACTATTAGTATAACGAATGTGGGATAAATAAAAATTAGGTATACTCTCTACATATATATCTAAAATTATATGGATCATCGCTATGTTTAATGAATGTGGGATAAATAAATAAACATGAGAAATGTTGTATTTAACATGTAAATAAAAAAATAAAAGAGTCAAATTTGTTTTTAATTTTTAGGGGAAAATAATAAAGGTAAAAAATTGGGGGGAAATTTTGAAGGGAAAAATTGAGAGGCAAATTTTTGAGGGAATATTTGGGGTGAAATTTTGGGGAATTTTTTTTTTTTTTTTGGTGGGGGGGGGGGTGTGATTTAGAGGGAAAAGATCAATATGCAAGTTATAAGAATGTCATTGGGAGAGTGAGCATTTGTATCATTCTATATTTTTAGAGAGAAGGGATGGCTTTGTCAGATAAAGAAGATTTTATTTCTGAGACATCAACAAATTGTTCGCATACCTCTTATGTTGGGACTATTAAATGCGATAAGAATGCTTGTAATGCAAATGAGTCGTCGTATTTTTCATCTAGTTAGAAGTTTGATCATAGCGCAAGAAATTTTATTCAACATGTTCCTCATGAAAGTCCTAAATCAAAGGACTTTGAAGGCACTGATGATGAAGAGGAGGAATATGATGGTGATAAGTCTATTCACCAATTTAATAGTAATGGAAATAAACAAAATGTATGTAAAAGTGGAGACTATGATCAACATTTAAATGATTGGGATGAAAATTTTCCTCCAAGTGAGGAGTTTCAAGGTATCGATAAATATTTCCAAGGCACCAATGAATATGATGGACAATTTCGCTCAAGTGGAAATTAAAATCAGTGAAGATGATTATGACAATGGTGGCCACTCTTTCCCGAGTGGGGAATTTAAAGACAACAATGTTGGTGATGATGAATTTCATCGAAGTGAGGATTTTGAAGGTATTGATGAAGATTTTCCTCCAAGTGAGGATTTTAAAGGCACGAATGAGGATGATGAAGAATCCCCCCCAAGTGGGGATTTTAAAAGTAATGATGATGATTATGGCAATGCTGGACAGTCTTTCCCGAATTAGGAATTTAATGGAAGCAATGTTGGTGATGATGATTTTCCTCCAAGTGAATATTTTCAAGGTACCGATGAGGATAATGAAGATTTTCCTCCAAGTGAGGATTTTCAAACCAGTAATGAGGATGATGAAGAATATATCTCAAGTGGGGATTTTCAAAGTAGTGAAGATGATTATGCCATTGGTGGACACTCTTTCTTGAGTGATAAATTAAAAGGAAACAATGTTGATAATGTTGATTTTCCTCCAAGTGAAGATTTTCAAGATACTGATGAAGATTTTCAAAGCACTAAGCAGGATGGTGAAAATTTTCACTCAAGTGGAGATTTTGAAAGCAATGAAGATTATTATGTCAATGGTGGACACGATGTTGATGATGATTTTCCTCCAAATGAGGATTTCAAGGTATCGATGATGATGATGGAAAATTTCCTCCAAGTGAGAATGTTAATGGCATTGACAGTCTTATGGGTGATGATGATTTTCCTTCAAGTGAATATTTTCATGGAAGATCCAATGACATTGGTGAGGATGGTAATCATGTTTCTAGTGATTTTGATATTCCTCTCATGAACGAGATTATCAATGAAGATGATGGACCTATGAATGAAGATCATGTTCTCAATCATTCAACTGCAACAAATCAAGGTGATTGGCATTCTCTAGTTCAATCTCCTGACAATGTTTTGCTTGATATTCCTTCTAGTGATAAGGAAAATCCTTCTAGTGATAAGGAAAATCCTTCTAGTGAGAATGATGAAATAGTGGAGACATTTCAAAGAAACAATGTGTCTAGGACCAGGATTAGACCTTTTTATATCAATCCAAATCATTCTAGTTATACAAGGTCTAGGAAATAATTTATCACTAAATCAATTTCCATAAGTGGATTGATTTCAAGTGAATGTTGTCAAAATAATTGTTTGAAAAGCATGGACTAGATGTGTGCCTTGAATAAAAGTGATCTGGGCGGATCTACACACATGGAAAAACTTTACTTTGTTCACCAAGTTGATTTGAAGTTGGAGACAAGTGGTGAAAATGGTGAATTTATGATTTTATGAGCTTCATAATCTTGTGCATTTTTATTAATGCTTTGTGAGATGCTCATGCACATTTTATCATGATTTAAATGTGCTTTTGAAAAACTCATGCATTTCATTCTTTTTGTAAAATGATTAATACTTGTGAGGGAAATTAGACTCGCGTATTTTTCATTAAAATTGTAATTATGGAAATTGTTTTTTATGTGAGAAACCACCTCACACCAATTTTCCAATTTTCTCACTGGTAGGTTGAGAGAATCAAGGGCATGGTTGAAGAGTCTTTGGATGGTTTTGAGACTTTTCCCATTATGTGCTTGAAGATAGTTTGGGATCCTACTTTTATGGATCTTGTTTTTCCTCTTTTGTAATTAGATGTTATTATTGTGGATCTAGGAATTAATGCTCTTTTTTAAGAGTGAGTGAGGAAAAACTATATAATTCCTTATGTGAGACATATTCATGGAGAATAAGATTAATGATGAATTAATGAGTGGAGTTAGAGATCCATAGTGCTACTACTCCTAAGCATTGAGAGGCTTATTCATGTAAGGTATTATCCTTTTTGATGTATGGAGAGTTATTAGTGTGAGTAGTCTTCTTGAATCCTCATTGAAGGAGAATGAATCTCTTATGTAATCACTTATGAGAAGGTCCCAACATATTTTGAAGAAGGAATGAAAGTGATTTTTATTCCAATTGAAGTGGGTCTGAAGACATAGTCTAGAAGGGGCGAACTCCGTTATCAACATTGATTGTCTCTCTCTTGTATTTTCATGTGCTTTATTCATTTTGAGTTCATATGTTTTATGTATTAATTTTTAAAAGCATGGTTATTAAAGAACTCATACGCCCTTTAATCCTTATGCAAATAATTCGTCAGTAAAAGATTCTCGATTGAAAACTTGCGTAGAGTAAAGTACTCGCTTGTTTTTAGATAAAAAAGGAATACATATTTGCCAATGAATAAGAGCATGCAAAATTCATATTTGATGGGGTGCATGATATCCACAAATATAGAATATGATTATCGCATTGGGGATATTTTACTTTGCAGAAAGGATTTAAAAAAAATCACTCAATTGGTAATCTTTGTCTATCAAGAATCCAGACAAGGTTGGAAAAAAATCCTTCATTTTATTCAAAGGTACATCATGGACGAGAGAGTGGGCCATTGACAAACACTACATTGTCATGGATGCATGATTTCTTTTCCAAACATGGATAGTGTATGCCAGATAGAGAAACAATACATATTCCAGATAATTTCTCAAGGAGGGAAATCTACAACTTGTACAAATGATACGTTGAAGGTGTTGAAGGAAATGGTAATTTTATTACATATACATATTTTACAAGAATATGTAATAAACATTTCAACAATGTTTGTATTCCTAAGAAGTCGAGGATGGGGATTTGTAGTATATGTGTTACTCTTAAATCAAGAAGAGATAAATCTGAAGGGGTAGAAAGAGGTATGTATTTACTATTTTTTTTTATTAAATTGAATAGATATCAACTATGAAAACATATGATCAATATTTTCATTTTATGTCATGTGCAGATTCCATAGTCAAAGCACTTCAAGAACATCGAAATCAAAAATCAAGTGAAAGAAAAAAGTTGTACAAACATCAGAAGAAGTGTTATGATGTTCCAAACAAATATTTAGGTATGATAATTGATGGCATGGACCAGAAGAAAACACTTCTACCACATTTTGTCCGTACACCCAAAATTTTACAGAAAGAGAATTTCATTCGGTTTCACTTGGTTGGTTGTATGGTTTTCAATGGAAAAATGTGTCCAAGGGTTTACTTCACAGCTTCAAATATTCATAATGATGCAAATCTTACCATTACCATAATTCAGCATGTGCTCACTCACTAGTCTGGAAATCTTCCTCAAGTTCTCTATCTACAATTGGATAACACTAGTCGTGAAAATAAAAATCAAGTTGTGTTTGGATATCTAAGCATGCTTGTTGAAATGAGAATATTTCAAAAGGTGAAAGTTGGTTTCTTTCTTGTTGGACACACTCATGATCATATTGATCAAATGTTCGGTCGTTTTTCAGTAACATTGAAGAGGAAAAATGTTGGAAGCCTACCATCATTGATTGAATGTATTAAGAAAACAAACATTCCAGAGCTTGTTTTTCATATATTAGAAGAAATTGTTGACATGCAAAGATTTATTCAGGAATCACATCGTGAAGAAAAATGTATTGAGGAGCTTAATAAAATTAGCTTTCGACATCAATTTTGTTTCAAAAAAAATGATGGGAAAACACTTATATGGGAAAGCAATATTCAACTACTACAGAATGGGGGCCTTCATCAGGTTTAGTATTTTTTAATTTCATTCTAGATTGTCCAATATTTTCATCAAAGTTATTATTTTTACAATCAATTGCTAAAATTCATAATGCACGGAGGCATAATAGATATGTAGATTATTTTGAATGCCTGGAAGAAATAAAAAAGTCCATTAAGGATACATATGAGTACTTTGATGTTGTTGATTCTGTTTGGTGGGAGTATTTTTTCAATAGTCAAAATGACATAATTTCAAGCTCAAAAAAATGAAGATACAATGTTGAAGACTCCATTTCATTGGCCACAAAATATGCCAAATGAATCTGAAGAAACAAACATTGTTGAAGTTCAACAAGAATCTCAAGGTGCTATTGAGTTTACACAAGCAGAGGAAAGAGAAATGTATATTGGTTCAAGAAGGTCACGTGCACCACATGAAGCCATGGAAGACCTTTACAAGGGTTCAATACAATATATTAAGGAGGATAGCATGATTGCAGTTTTAGCAACTGAAGATCCACTTGGTTATCCATTATGGATTGGAAAGGTTATAAAGATTGAGAAAGAAAATGATGATGTTATTGCAATTGAAGTGCATTGGTATGCAACAAGTACAGACCCATTCAATGGTGTGTACAAGCCAAATATGGTGGTTAAGAAACATGTCAATAGAAAGAGAAAAAGAAATGGTCAAAATATAACTCGTCGTCACACTGACCTCTTAAAATTAAATGATGTTGACATACTTGTTTATGACTTCAATTTGAAAAAGAGATGAACTCTTCGCTCTAAGACAACAAATATTATCAAGAGGTTGTTGCCATAAGAAATAAATGCAAGATGGGAGTCTGTTGAACCTAGTTGTATATTTAAAAGGCATTTGACATCTGAAATGTTGGGCATGCATGTAGACTCAGATGATGCATTCATCGACAATAGAGAATAATATCGATCATCTACATCTTCATTTAATCATTCATTTGAAGACAATGTAGACTCTAATGGTATTTCAAAAACCATGAGTCAATTTGAATAAGTGTGTGAAACATTTTATATAGTTCTTATTCATATGATGTTTGTATGGTAACTAGAAATGAGCATTGAACTTACATATGATCTTACATGAAGTTATGAATCTTTTTTTATGTTTTATGAATTATATGTTTTGATTATGAATAATTTAATAAAAAAATTTAGGTCATATGTTTTGAATATGGACAATATAACACAACTTTTAAGAAATAATTTATGTTTCATTCAATGTAACTTGTAATTACCTTTTTTTATTAAAAGTAAAAAAAATGTTAAAAAGTGACATTGAATTTTTAAAGTATATTGTGATATTTTCATGGAATTATTTATTACCTTGTGCTTTGAGTGATAATAAGATTTTAAAAGTAATCATTTAAGGGTTGATTTTATGATTTTGTTTATAGTAATGATGAGTTATTTTGCCACTTCATAAAAAAGTGTCATTTTCATACCAAAATTTTAGAATGGGTGCTACCGGTAGACGTACTTTTGAATTTGATGGTTGATTTTGAAGTTTTGGTTTTAATGGTACCAAGTGTTAAAAATACGATTTCAAATTATCTAAAATTTTAACGTTTTGAAAAAAAAAATTCAAAGACATCTTTTTTAGGTGTTGATTTTAAAGTTTTTCTAAGCTACTATCTAAGTTTTGAAAGCCATGTTTGAAAAATGTTGTAATTTTGACCCCATTTAAAAAAATGGTGCTACCGGTAGCACCACTTTCTGATTTGGGGGTTGATTTTGATGTTTTGTATGCAAAAATATAGGTTTTTTGGGCCATAGTTCTCGTTTTGAGGTCACAGATCTCATTAAGTCGGTAACTTTGTTTAGCCAAGACAGGGGAAAACAGGATCGAGAGATCCATTTGTAGAATACATGAGAGACTACTTGGCACTAGGCCCAAAGTTTCACGCTGACATGAGCTTGATAGGCTATTGTTCGATCAAGTATCAAGATAGACCAAAGAAGCACAGAGAGGTAACATGCAGCCACAAAAAACTAGATTTTATCAAGAAAGTTGAGAAACTGACAATCCCTTCTTTTGATGGATCTTCTAGGTGTTCAGCTCAGGCACGGGTACAAAATATTGACACATACTTCAAGCTTAACCAGATGACAAAATCAAAATCCATAAGCTTCGCCACATTACATTTGGAGGGGGGAGCCCGTGAGTGGTGGAATCACAAATTGGTGACCTTGGGTCACAATCGTATCACATCCTACGTGGAGTTCACAAAGAGATTGATGATGAGATTTGATCGAAAAGATCCATAAATTCACTTCAGAGACTTGACACAGTTGCGACACACCAGATCAGCTAAGACTTTCATTGTAGAGTTCCAGAGGACAATAGTAGTAGTGACTGACATATCTGAGCACAGATTGGTGATGCTCTTTACATAGGGTTTGACAGAACCATTGATAGGTTGGGTGAAAGCCTTCAAACCTCGCACTCTATAGGATGCCATTCTTCGCACTAGAGATATGGGGGATTCAGTGCAGAAACCAAAAACATTTACCAAACCCTTTTTTCCACAAAAGGAAAAGGATTAGAAAAATCCTAAGAAAGAATGGAAGGGTAAAGAAAAACTTGATGAGGAGACCAGACGTGAGCTTATGAGAAATAAGTTGTGCTTCAATTGTAGAGATCCTTGGGTTCTAGGACACAGATGCATGGGAAAGGTCAAAATCCATTACATTAAGTTGAAATCGGATAGTGAGGAGGAGGAAGAGATTAGACCTACACCTGACAGTGATTCTTCAAGTTCTAAGGAAGATTAGGCACATGAGGAGGGGCAACTTCCAAGGAAACCAAAACCAAAGGTTGGACCACAGTCACACGAACATAGGAAATCACGATTCCTAGCGAATGGTGGAGTCATAGAACTCCTTTGGGGAGCCCTAAGGTATGATACCATTAGACTTAGAGGACTCATCCAGGGGCAACATGTCACAACACTAGTAGATGGTGGGGCAACCCATAAATTTATTGATGCAGTAGTAGTTGCCATGAGAGGATTGGAAACAGAGGAGTTTGAGAGTTTCGTTGTAGTAGTGGCAGATGGATACACCATGACATGTTTAGACATGGTACCGGACCTGGAATTTAAACTGGATAACTAAACTGTGACAGACACATTTTATGTAGTTGACCTATCAGATACTGATTTAGTATTGGACGTTCAGTGGTTGTATTCACTGGGCAAGATTAGTACCAATTATCAAACCTTGACGATGAGCTTCAAGGATGTGAACGACACAAAGGTGGTTTTGAGGGGCATATCTTCAGGAGCACCCACGACAGTGTTGACAAAGAGGATGGAGAGGATTTTTAGACATGTGGATGTGTCATATGCTGCAGAATGTTTGATTACCATGAAGAAAGAATCAAATGATAGACAAAAGTATCTGACAGAGATCAATACTTTATTGAGTTAGTATGAGATGGTATTTGGGTCGATACCCCCAGGGATATTGCCCAATAGAGAATTTGAGCACATGATTTAGTTGGAGGAGGGTGTGACACTAGTGATCACAACACCACACAGACATCTCAAGATATTCAAGGATGAGATCAAAAAAACAATCAGGGAATTGCTTGAGGTGGGGCACATAATTTCCAGTACTAGTCTATTCACTCCTTTTGTGGTATTAGTCATGAAAAAGGATGGTACGTTGAGGATGTGCATAAAATATCATGCACTCAACAAGAAAACAATAAAAAATAGGTACCCCATTCCACGCATAGATGATTTTATGGATGAATTACATGGGGTAGTCTACTTCTCAAAGATAGATCTTCGCTCAGGCTACCATCAGATTAGCATCAAAGAGAAAGACATTGAGAAGACAACTTTCAGGTGTCACTTTTTGCATTTCAATTTTTTGGTCATGCCATTTGGATTGACCAATTCACCAACAACCTTCCAATCTTCCATGAACCATATTGGGTTCAGTTGAGGAAGTTGATTTTGGTCTTCTTCGATGACATTTTGATCTACAACAAGACTAGGGAAGAACACATGAAGCACTTAGTTGAGGTACTGAGCATCATGCAGTCTCAATCACTCTGTGTCAAAGAATCCAAGTGTGAATTTGGTATGAGAGAAATTTTGTACTTAGGCCACATCATCAACAAGCAGGGGGTGCAGGTACACCATGAGAACATCAGGGCCATTTTGGATTGGACAACACCCAGGAACACCACAGATTTGAAAGGATTATTTGGGTTATGCAATTACTACATGAGATTTGTGAAGGAGTTTTCATAGTTGGGGGCACCGCTCACAAATTTGACCAAGGGGGATTTCAGTGGGATGGAAGAATCACAAATTTTTTTTGAAAATATGAAGGAAGTAATGAGCACTTGTCTAGTGTTGGTGCTTCCTGACTTCACCCAGCCATTTGTATTAGAATATAATGCATCTGGGGAGGGAATTAGAGAACTATTGATGCAGGAAGGCCACCTTATAGTCTTCGATAAAATAAGCTCAGAGAGCCAGAAAGGCTCTAGTCCATATACAATAAGGAAATGATAGCTATCATGCACGTCTTAACCAAGTTCAAACAATATTTAGTGGGTAGCAGGTTTGTGGTAAAAATGAATCATAATAGCTTAAAGTATTTCCTTGAACAAAAACACCTTAGTGAAAGACAATAGAAATGGGTCACAAAGGTCCAAGCCTTTGAATTTGACATTGAATATGTAAAAGGAAAAAAAAATATCGTAGCAGATTCCTTATCCAGAAGACCAACAAGTTGTTCATTGATGGATATATATATAGATTGGAAGGCTCATTTATTAGTGGAGTACTAAAAAAACAAATTTGTATGTGAGTTATTGGATGAGAAGGTTGTGAATGAAAAGTACAACGTACTAGATGAGTTCATATTATATAAGGACCGAATCTACTTAGTCCCAAAATTTGAACTCGAGAAAAAAATTCTAAGAGCAGTTCATGACTCACCCTTAGCAGGACACCAGAGGTACTTCAAAACATACAGGAAGATCAGGGAGATATTTTCATGGAAGGGTCTCAAGGATTATGTGTTGAGACACATCCAAGAGTGTGTGACTTGTCAGCAGAACAAGTTAGAGTAGACACACCCTGGGGGGTTACTTCAACCTCTACCCATTCCGGAGCAGAAATGGGAGAGCATATCTATGGAATTCATCACATGGATACCTAAGGTGCAGGGTAGATATTATATATTTGTTGTGGTCAGCAGATTGACCAAGTTTGTGCATTTCTTCTCAATTCCCACAAATTACAAGGCACACCAAGTTGCAGAGCCATTCTTCAGAGAGATCTTCAGACTTCACAACTTTCCCAAGAAGATAGTCAATGACATAGATGGGTGTTTCATTAGTGCATTTTGGTAGGATTTGTTTCAGTTAGTGGGAACAGAGTTGGCCACGAGAACTAGTTACCATCCACAGACAGAGATAGTAAACACATGAGTGGAGGGGTACTTGAGAAACTATGTAGGGGGACAACAACGAACATGGGTGAAGTGGATCCACTTGGGTGAGCATTACTACAACACGACATATCATATGTCCATCAGGATGACACCTTTCAGGGCCTTATATGGGTATGACACACCATAATTCATAGAGGCAATATTTTAAGATAGCAGGGCTCCCAAAGCCAAGGATTGGATAGAGGAGAGTAAAGAAATGCTCATAATTCTAAAAGGTAATCTACAAGCAGCACAGAATAAACAAAAATTACATGCAGAAATTCATTGGTTAGAGCACAACTTTGAGGTGGGGGACTTAGTGTTCTTGAGGTTGTATCCATATATGCAGTCATCATTGAAAATAAGCAGAGGATAAAAGCTCAAACCTCAATTTTACGGGCCATACAAGATCACCAGGAGGGTGGGAGAGGTGGCTTACGAGTTGGAGCTACCGAAAGGAAGAAACATCCATAATGTGTTATGTGTCTCTTGCCTCAAAAAGGCGGTGGGACAACATGTTATCACTTCAGAGGTTTTCCCGCCATTGGATGAGGAGGGTCAGTTGGAACTGGTGCTCAAGGAAGTTTTGGAGCATAGGGAGAGGAGATAGAGGATTCGGATCATCAAGGAGGGTTTCTTTAAATGGATGGGCTTGTCAGTTGAGGATGCCACATGGGAAGAAAATCATATCCTAGAGCACCCCAGCTTGATGTTGCTTGAGGACAAGAAATCTCGAGAAGGGAGGATTCTAATGTCCCTTTCCCAATAACAACTCCAACATGGAGAGACTTAATAGTCTATATGTTTTCATAGACTATAGTCAAGAGAAAAAGGTAACAAAATCTCTATTTGATGTCATTTAACCAAAAATCTTAAGTGAAAGTGACATTAGATAGAAAAAAAAGAGAAAAATGATATTTTAAGTGACTTAAATGATTATGAAGATAAAACTTAGGAAAAGTCACTTAATTAATCAAAGTGAATGTGAAATTAGAAGCAAAAGAGTGTTTTAAGTGACTTAGGTGATTATTAAGTCAAAACTTAGGGGAAAGTCACTTAATTAATAAAGTGAACAGGAAATTAGATGGGGATGGGAGTATAAAGGAGAAATGTCGATATAATTCACCATTATGCGTGATTTGAGTTGAGAATTAGACCTCGGAGGAGAAGTCAGATGACTTTCTTCATGTTTTGTGGATCTCTAGAGGAAACCACCATCATTGATAGATTTCGGTGTTGAGAGACACACCCTAGTACATAAGAAGAATTGCCCAGATTCTTCATCGAGCTTCAGAGTACAGGATTGGATCGTTCCTTAAGGATTCGCTTCATTTACAAGTTTAGGTTCAGGGAGATTCAGGTCAGAGATATAGCGTGGATTTATCTTGACAACTTATTCTTGAGTGAATGCAACATATCTTTCTTGCATGCAACAAATCCAAGTTATATCCTTCTTGCATGCAACAGATCCGAGCTTATTGCAGCAAATCTGAGCTATATCCTTATTGCATGCAACAGATCCTAGTTGTATCCTTCTTGCATGTAGCAGAACTGATATTATTGCAGCAAATTTGAGCTATATCCTTCTTGCATGCAACAGATCCAAATTTCATGTGTTGTCTAGGGAGAGGGAAACCTAGTGGGAACCTATTTCGAGGAGCATAGCTATCAGATCTCAATTTTCTGTTGGTTATGGCAGTTGCAAGCAACATTCCTTCCATGCATGCAGTAGATTCGACTTGCATGTTGCATATCGACCGATGCATATTATAGATTGGTATTCTACTTGTCCTTCTTGGTACTATAGGACAATTTTATCTCTGTTACAATCTAATTGAGGCATTCTGAGATTGACTTCAATTATTTCCTTGTATTAGCATTTGTTGTTATTTAATAAAATGCAATGAGTTATTTATGGATTCAAAAATGCCATGCATGCTACGCATGAGAACATAAAACTAAACAAATACATCTAAAAATCCAAGAAATGTATCCAAAACCCCCAGAGTATCAGATCTGCAGTAGAACATCCAATAGTAGCAGTAAATATCTAGATCCAAGGATCATGGATATTTCAATCTGTGAGAAATCACAAGTATAGAAAGATAATTGAACTAACCTCCTATCTATGAATCCAACAACATATCAAACATAATAAGAACATAAAGAGAAAATGAAAAGAATACACCAGATATATGTGGTTCACCCAATTGAGCTACGTCCATAGGAGTTTGTCTTCTATTATCTCCAGAAATCTCCTTCAATATTACAAGAGAGAAACTCCACAATTACCCCATACAAATATAGAAGAATGCTTGAAAGCACAAGATGATGATCACATGTTATGTCTTAAGAGGCACCCTTGGAATTATTATATACCAAGAGATATGGAGGAATTACTCTCACATATTGCATGTGGGATAATATAATTCTCTTTTTTATCATTTCTTTATATAATATTCCTACCAAGAGTAAACTATTCCATAATAAATATGGGATATTTTTTTATACTATTTTACATAAGATTGTGGATAACTTCTGATATAATACAAAGACATTATTACCTTCCAATAAATATAATATATTCCAATACTCCCCCTTAATAATTGTTGGGATAAAATCTCACACTAATGGAGGAAGGAGTCATTACTAATGCTCCCCCTTGATGACAACTTCCCTCATCCCCAACAAAGAGCGAAGATGTACAAACTTTGTCTCTTTCATGGATTTTGTGAAGATATCGACTGCTTGTTTCTCAATAGGACAATATGGTAGAGAGATAGTATCATATGCAACTAGATCTTGAATATAATGTGCATCAAGATAAAGATGTTTTGTCTTGTAGTGATATACTGGATTATAAGCAAGTTGTATTGCACCTTGATTATCACATTTCAACTCTGTGGTGGATTTCTGAATCATTCCAGGTTATGTAAGAACATGATGTAACCATATTGCTTCGTTGGCTGCTATGTACTCTGCTTCACAAGAAGATAATGCAAGAGTCTTCACCTTCTTACTGGACCAAGAAATTGGACCAAAACCAAGTTGAAATAGATAACATGCAATAGATCGCCTTTCTGAACTGTCACCTGCCCAATTAGAATTTGTATAACCAAGAAGTGAAATTTTAGCACTGCTCGAATAAAATACACCATAATTCATTGTCCCTTTTAAGTATCACAAACTTCTCTTGGTTGCTTGCCAATGACTTCCATGAGGCTGTTGCATGAACCTAAAAACCAGACTAACGAAAAAAGAGATATCGGGCCTGTTGTGTGTCAAATATATCAAATTGCCCACAAGCTGACGATATAGTGTAGTATCAACAAGAGGAGTAGTACATTCCACAATTAACTTAACATTGGAATGAAATGGTGTGGGAGAGGGATTACAATCACACATATGGAAACAAGTTAATAAATCTATTACATACTTCGACTGAGAGAGAAAAATACCATTGGTCATATGTCAGATCTGAAGATCCAATAAATAATGCAAGATGTCGAGATATGTCATCTCAAACTTTTTTTGAATATCATTGTTTATATTTTGAATTAATACAAGTTGGTTGCCAGTGATAATAAGATCATCCCAACTACCCAATTCTCTGGCTACAACTAGAAGGAGGCTACAACCCCCTATGTTCTCCAACTACAACCAAAAGTTGGTACAACCACCTATCCTTGCCCCGTCCAACCGCCCTGACGTAGAAGTAGAATGATGGAACCACTATCACACTATCACTATGAGATATACTGTTGTAAACCTGTACCAATCAACCTGCACCAAACAACCTGTACCAATAACTTGAACCATGCATCAACCATGCATCAACCTGTACCTCAACCTGTAATCAACTTGTACCATAAACAAGTGCATCAACCATGCACCAAACTGTACCATGAACAAGTGCATCAACCATGCACCAAACCTGTACAAATAACATGTCACAACAACCTGTCCAAACAATCTATAACATCAACCTGTCTCATCAATATTATCAACCAAATCAAATCTACTCACCAAGATCAATCACCAAGACAAATCTCAAATATGTACATCAACCAAGCATAACACAACAACTCATAATCATCACCAAGATCAATATGTGTTTCTAATAATATACCAATACAAGTATGCTACATCATCCATAAACCATGTGTCAACAATACTACTAACAAGTGCCTCTAACCATGTACAAAATATGTACCAATCATGTATCAACTACTCGTCAACTATGACTCATCAAGATGTACCAACATCATCAACTACACACCTCATGTATGTGCCAACTCATCAATTACTTGTCTCAACCATGTACCCAACATGTACCTCAACCAAAAACCCTCATCCATTTCATCATCCAAATCTAATTTGTAACTCTGTAATATACTTGGTGTGTATGATCACATATCTGCAAACCTTCCTTAACTTTAACAACAAGAGACTAGCATTTTCATCAAACTTTACTTTAGTCTCACATGACTAGTTTTGGATTAGTCAACAACCCTAACTTGAAATAATCATAACTGCATACATGTAATGAATAATGATATGAAAATACTACACAATGTTCTTCAGTGTGTTTTATACAATTCCTCCAGGTGTCACTACTTGGAACCTCTCAGAAAAGGAGTTATAGCAAAAATGGCATACCTTGTTGAATTATGCCTTATTCTAGAGAGCTAACTTGTAGAGCGTGCCCCACACAAAATATTTGTTGTATGGATCTAAAAATTGTACATGGAATACTACAGACTTTACTCTAACCAACACATTTGGTCTTACTAAATTTGAATATGTTATGAAGAATTTATGACGTTTTTACCCGAAACACCTGTTTTAGACTAATTTCAAGACTAGCCACAAACCCTATTTTCCATGGAGTGTAACTCCAAAAATACAACGACCCACAAGTTGAAATCCATACCACAACTACTTGGATATGTTTCCTCAATGGACTCCCAATTTCACAGTCTGAATCATTCTAGAAAATAAATTATTGCGAAAATGGTGAGATGGCATGTAAATAACATACCCTAGAAAGCATCATCAAAATAATTTATCCTCCCTTGAATTTCAGCCTTCTTTACTTCACCTTCCCTTTGAAATTAGGCTTAGATATCCTTTGGTTACCTCAGACACCTGCAGATACTCAATATGCTCAAGTGTGATCAAAATGAGATATCCTTGCCTCTTATTTATACTCTCCAAGTAACTTCCTTAGAAACATCTTCTAGGTCACTTTGCCCACGTAGCCACTTTGTCCACATAGTCACCTATGTCCAACTTTGTCCAATTTGCCACTTGTCCATGTATCCAATAGCCATTTGACCACTTAACCCATTTTCCTCATTTTAGGGTTAACCTTCTTATAACCACTTTCCATAATTAGAAAGTTCTCCATTTACTTTATTATTTAAATAATCCTCTTTGACTTTGTCACTTCACCTTATTATTTAAATAATCCTCTTTGACTTTGTCACTTCACTTTATTATTTAAATAATCCTTTTTGACTTTGTCAATTCACTTTATTATTTAAATAATCTCTTCTTTGCAAACACTTTGACTACTTTGACCTTTTGGGGCTTCTAGATGACTCATGAGGGTTTTCCAACTTCACATGGCCATAACTCTCTAAGCGCGAGGAGTTATGTGACATTCCACATACCACCAAAAATGGCATGACATGTAATATCCATCTAGAATGGTCTTACCTACAAATATATCAAAACTCATACCATTATACATCAAACAAATTTGGGTCCATTACCCAAACCTTTGTGCTACCAAAATTCGCTACCGGACTTTCTTCAAGGGTTGACATCAATGAAAACCAACCCAATTAATCAACAGTTGTTGCATATAAATGTCTTCATTAAGATCACCATTCAAAAAAGTACTTTTAACATCCATTTGGTGTATTTCCCATTTATAAGATGTGGCAAAAGATAAAATGGTTCTTATTGTATTCATTTTAGCAACATGAGCAAAAGTTTCATTATAAGCAATACCTTCTTGTTGATTAAAACATTTTGCAAATAACCTTGCTTTATGTTTTTCAATCTGACCTTCTGCGGTAAAATTTGTTTCATATACCCATTTACAACCAATTAAGTTATTTCCCGGAGGAAGGGGAACAAGAGTCTAGGTCTTGTTCTTTATTAGAGATTCATACTCAACAATCATAACTTGTTCCCAATGAGGGTGACCCTTAGCTTGAGCATAAGTAGTAATATCATATGTGGCTAATACTTTGGTCATAAGAACAAACTTAGATCTATTTCTACGAGTATCTAAAGAATTTTCGATCTCACTACCTACAGATTCAAGATTTTTTTGGGCAAAACGGAAAGATGAGATGCAACAGAAGTTACTTCACGTACTTCAAGACATTCAGGTGGAATATTTGAAGAAGAGGGTAAACTCAAATAAACAATAGGCATCGATATGTAAGAAGGGCTGACATATATAGGTGTAATAGGAGACAATGGCACATTTAAGGTAACATGAAGTTCAACAGACTTAGGGTAGAAGGGTCAAACAACATGTAAGCTTTGGAATCATCAACATAACCAATGAAAATACATTTATGAGACTTGGTTTCTAACTTTTTCTATTTTTCTCAGGGATATGATCCCAACATTCATTGCCAATGATCTAGAATTGGATCCAGGAGCCAAGATGGGTCCAAGAAGGCCTAAAACTCAAAGTGCTCAGAATCTCTTCAAAACGAATCTGTGCGTAGGCCTTCTTGTCGATATGAACCCAACGCAACTTGAACGGGCTCAAACGGATGTTGTATGTGAAAGATATTGTGATTTGTTCGTTTCATCAAACATGCAAAAAAATGTTGATTGTACAATGCATACAGTGTTGATGTGGCAACTGATTGTATAGGTCGTACGACCGTAAAGATGATGTGGCAGGGTGCGTTGGCGCTGACTTGGGCAGGTATAGGTGGATGATTCAGGGTGTGACATGTGGCACCACTGCAAGGGTGACACATGACACATCCATATGACTGACGTGGCAAGTCCGTACGACATGTGGTAGGTACAGTTGGATGTTCACTGAGCAGACATACATGAAGACAAGTGGTCGGATAGGATGTTGACATGTGGCATCTACTTGGGCGAATGTAAAGGTGCCATGTGGCCCAGTCATGGGCTGCCACGTGGCACCCATTCATTGGTTAATGTTTTTGGCAAAATTTGTTTAGAGTCCACTGGGGTCGAACCCATGACCTCCGGTCCGGACGACGCTTCGGTAAGGTCGTGATACCAACCCGACTACTATGTTACTTGATAACTGTAGTGGCAAATTTTTATTTAAACTTGCTACATTGTTCATCCGACGGAGTAAAGGGGTTGGGGATAGTCCCAGCCATCGGTGCAAACAAACATGTGACCGTGCTATGTGACCTCAGTTGTATCGGTGCACGGTTATGAATCAACCTTTGGCGTGGGAATCCAGACTAGCCCCCAATCATTGGAATATACATGTGACCTAGACTTCAAAACGGATAGCGCAGTTTTAGGGGTTAGCCCCGACCAGTCGGGATAACACGTTGACCAAGGGCGTAACCAGAGCCTTGAGACCTGGAGGGCTATCAATATCATGCGCACGGAAGGTTTAGTTGAGGCCATATGGCCATGCAAGCGACCAGGAGCCAAAGGTTAAGGGCTAGAACGATGCGCTAGCAAGACCAGGGCCACATGGGAGGTGCCCAGACGACCAGGAGCTCGCGAAAAAGGGGTTGCACCCTTAATTTATGCCAAAGTGGGTTTTAATACTATATTATATGATTTTTATTGATTTTCTCAGCAGTTTCTAGAGATATTGGTCATTTTTGGAGGATCTTGGGCCCTTTTTGACGCCAGATCTTTGGGGGAAGTTGGGATTTTGTTACCAAATTCAGGCCTATATAAACCAAGGGCTCTTGAAGCCATGGAGGGAGATTCAGATCAGATAAATGTTGATGAATTGTTGAGGCAAAGCCATTTTTATGCAAGGAAGGAGATTGTCGAATTTTGTTATCAACTTCTCTTGTTATGGTTTGTTGTTGCTTTATGCTTATTTCTAGATCTGTATATGTTTATATGGCTACTATGTTTCATCTATAATTCTTCCTCTTTCATTCAATTCCTAAATGGTAATTTAACACATGCTTTAAAACTCTGCCATTGTCGTTAATAGATATTTTCGAATCAAGTTATTAGAGCTAGTTGATGGTTGGTTTTTGAGTTTGCATGTTTACCAGGGAAAAGCTCATCTCAGTTGGGAAAATGGAATCTACACAGGGACTTTCTCAAGATGAGAAGGATATGTGAAAAACTCTCTTTACCATGTCGGAGATGGTGAAAGTGTTGTATGAATATTACTTGGAACGAAAGAGATCAGTTCAAGGGAAAACTTCAAAGAACGACAAAAGCGAAGAAGAATTGAAGGAATTGCCTTCTACATCGAATTCAGAAAACATCTCTGAGGTATGTAATGGAAGTCATTCATCAATTTCGCATTGATCCCATCAAGATGGTTCTTTTTGTTCATTTGAAAAACATACAAAAGGTATAGGTTTTAAATTGCTAACCAAGATGGGTTATGAAGGAAAGGGCCTTGGAAGTAAGGGCCAAGGTATTGTTAATCCCATATAGGTTGTGGAAATACCTCATTATTTAGGATTGGGATATGGTGAAGAGGAGATTGGAGAATTCTCCAAAACCTTCGAAGCAAGTGATGCTTCAAATGACCAGCCTAGGTATTTGCGAGAACACTTCACGAAAGGTGATGGTGTATCACTCCCTGAAGGTGATAGTGAATGTAAATCATCTCCAAAAAAAAGTGAAGATCAACAAGAAAGGTATAATGGTCATGGTTTGTCCAATTCTCTTTTTTATTATAAAAAACATAATCATGTAATCTGAAACTTGTGGAATATGTATCCTTGTACTTTTTGTTATTCACCCGAGCATTGTGTTGCCAAGTGTTGGAAGAGACAATCTTTGTATAGGAATTTTATGTCGACCAGGAAGGAGACATGACTTAAAGACTCAACTCTACAACGGAAGAAAGAGAAGGGAAAACAAGTCTGGATGCCAAAAAACCATTGCACTTATTGCAACAGGGGTGGATATCAAAAGGCTAAATGTTGGAAGCTTACTCTGGAGCTTCATCCAAAGAAGGACAAAAGGATTGCGCATGTACTCACAAAGGAAGAGGAAATACCAGTGAAGCAAGAGGAACACCATGAAGGAAAGAAAACAGTCACTTGATTATGCCAGAAGTGGATGTCACATCTTAATTGTATTTTGCTTCCATTAATGTAATCACACATGTTGTAATGATGACCTGTTATAACAACATTTTTGTACAACATAGTGCTTTTTTTTAATCCTTATGAGTATGTAATTAGTAAGGTCCATTTTGTAACATTCTGGAGGACCAAAAGGTCTTTAGTGGGGAGGTGTGATCTAGAATTGGATCTAGGAGCCAAGATGGGTCCAGGAAGGCCTAAAAATCAAAGTGTTCTAAATCTCTTCAAAATGGATGTGTGTGTAGGCCTCGTCGATATGAACCCAACACAACTTCAACAGGCTCAAACGGACATCGTATGTGAACGATATCATGATATGTTCATTTTTTCAAACAAGCAAAAAAATGTTGACTGTACAGTCTGTACAGTGTTGATGTGATAGCTAACATGGCAGGGTGCATTGGCACTGATGTGGGAAGGTACAGGTGGACAATTCAGGGTGTGACATGTGGCACCACTGCAAGGGTGACACGTGGCATGTCTGTATGACTGACGTGGCAGGTTCGTACAACATGTGGCAACGGGTTGATGTGGTAGGTACAGTTGAATGTTGACTAGGAAGACAAGTGGTTGAATAGGATGTTGACATGTGGAATTTATTTGGGCGAATGTAAATGTGGGACTTGGACCAATCATGGGCTTCCACATGGCACCCATTCATTGGTTAATGTTTTTTGAAAAAATTGTTTAGAGTCCACCAAGGTCAAACCCATGACCTCTGGTCCGGGCAACACTTTGGTAAGATCGGGTTACCAATGCTCCTACTATATTACTTGATAACTATAGTGTCAAAGTTTTATTTAAAATTGTTGCATTGTTCATCTGGAAAATTAAAGGGGTTGGGGCTAGCCCTAGCCCTCGGCACAAACAAACATGTGACCATACTATGTGACCTTTGTTGTATTGGTGTGTGGTTATGATTCAACCTTTAGCGCGGGAATCTAGGCTAGTCCCCGATCACAGGCATATACATGTGACTTGGACTTCAAAATGAATAGCGCATTTTAGGGGTTAGCCCTGGTCGGTCGGGCTAGCCCACCGACCAAGGGAGTAACCAAAGCCTTGAGACCTGGGGGTATATCAATATTAGGCGTGTGGAAGGTTTAGCCGAGGCCATATGGCCATGCAAGTGACCAGGAGCCGAAGATTAAGGGTAGACCGATGCGCCAGTAGGGCCAGGGCCACACGTGAGGCACCCAGATGACCAGGGGCTCCTGAAAAAGGGGTTGCAACCTTAATTTATGCGAAAGTGGGTTTTTATACTATATTATATGATTTTTATTTATTTTCTCAGCAGTTTTGAGAGATATTGGTCATTTTTTGAGGATCTTGGGCCCTTTTTTAGGCCAAATTTTGGGGGGAAGTTGGGAGTTTGTTACCAACTTCAAGCCTATATAAACCAGAGGCTCTTGAAGCCATGGAGGGAGATTCATATCATAGAAATGATGATGAATTGTTGAGGCAAAGCCATTTTTATGCAGAGAAGGAAATTGTTGAACTTCGTTATCAACTTCTCTTGTTATGGTTTGTTGTTGCTTTATGCTTATTTCCATATATGTATATGTTTATATGGTTTCTATGTTTCACCTATAATTCTTCCTCTTTCATTCAATTCCTAAATGGTAATTTAACACATGCTTTAAAACTCAACCATTGTCGTTAAAAGATCTTTTCAGATCAAGTGGTATAAGAGCTAGTTGACGGTTGGTTTTTGAGTTTGCATGTTTACCTGGGAAAAACGCATCTCAATTGGGAAAATAGAATCTACAAAGGGACTTTATCAAGATGAGAAAGATATGTGAAAAACTCTCTTTTTCATGTCGGAGATGGTGAAAGTGTTGTATGAAGATTAATTGGAACGAAAGAGATCGGTTCAAGGGAAAACTTCAAAGAATAACAAAAGTGGAGAAGAATTGAAGGAATTGCCTTCTACACCGAATTCAGAAAACATCTTTGAGTTATGCAGTGGAATTCATTCATCAATTTCTCATTGTTCCCATCAAGATGGTTCATTTGGTGCATTTGAAAAACATACAAAAGGTATAGGTTTTAAATTGCTAACCAAGATGGGTTATGAGGGAAAAGGCCTTGCAAGTAAGGGCCAAGGTATCGTTAATCCCATAGAGGTTGTGGAAAGATCTTGTTATTTAGGATTGGGATATGGTGAAGAGGAGATTGGAAAATTCTCCAAAACCTTGGAAGCAAGTGATGCTTCAAATGACCAACCTAGGTATTTGCGGGAACACTTCACGAAAGGTGATGGTGTATCACTCCTTGAAGGTGATAGTGAATGTAAATCATCTCCAAAGAAAAGTGAAGATAAACAAGAAAGGAATAATTGTAATGGTTTTTCCAATTCTCTTTTTTATTATAAAAATCATAATCATGTAATCCAAAACTTGTGGAATATGTATCCTTGTACTTGTTTTCATTCACCCAAGCATTGTTTTTCCAAGTGTTGGAAGACAAAATCTTTTTACAGGAAGTTTATGTTGACCAAGAAGGAGACACGACATAAAGACTCAACTTCACAATAGAAGAAAGAGAAGGGAAAACAAGTCTGGATGCCAAAAAACCAATGCACTTATTGCAACAGGGGTGGACATCAAAAGGCTAAATGTTGGAAGCTTAATCTAGAGCTTCATCCAAAGAAGGACTAAAGGATTGCACATGTACTCACAAAGGAAGAGGCAGTACCAACAAAGCAAGAGGAACACCATGAAGGAAAGAAAACAATCACTTGGTTATGCCAGAAGTGGATGTCACATCTTTATTGTATTTTGTTTCCATTAATGTAATCACACATGTTGTGATGATGACTTGTTATAACATCATTTTTGTACAAAATAGTGTTTTTTTTTTATCCTTATGAGTATGTAATCAGTAAGGTCCATTTTTGACCTTTTGGAGGACCAAAAGGTATTTAGTGGGGAGGTGTGATCCATAATTGGATCCAGGAGCCAAGATGAGTCTAGGAAGGCCTAAAAATAAAAGTGCTCAGAATCTCTTTAAAACATACATGTGTGTAGGCCTCGTTGATATGAACCCAACACAATTTGAATGGGCTCAAATGAACGTTGTATGCGAAAGATATCACGATCTGTTTGTTTCGTCATACAGGAAAAAAAATGATGATTGTACAGTTCGTACAGTGTTGACGTGGAAGCTGATTGTACATGTCGTACGACCATACAACTAATGTGGAAAGGTGTGTTGGCACTGACGTGGGCAGGTATAGGTGGACAAGTCAGGGTGTGACATGTGGCACCACTGCAACGGTGACACGTGGCACATCTGTGTGGCTGACGTGGCAGATCCATACGACAGATGGCAACAAGCTAGCATGGCAGGTACACTTGGATGTTGACTAGGCAAACATGTAGGAAGACAAGTGGTCGAATAGGGTTTTGACACGTGGCATTTACTTGAGCGAATGTAAAGGTGCCACGTGGCCTAGTCATGGGTTTCCACGTGGCACTCATTCATTGGTTAAAGTTTTTGGAAAAAATTTGTTTGGAGTCCATCGGGGTCGAACCCATGACCTCTGGTCTGGGCGATGCTTTGGTAAGGCCAGGCTACCAGCCCCTCTACTATGTTACTTGATAAATATAGTGGAAAAGTTTTATTTAAACTTGCTACATTGTTCATCCTGCGGAGTAAAGGGGTTAGGGATAGCCCCATCAAAAAAACATGTGACCGTGCTATGTGACCTTCGTTGTATTGTCGCGTGGTTATGACTCAACCTTTGGTGTGGGAATCCAGACTAGCCTCCGATCGTGGGCATATTCATGTGACCTGGACTCAAAACGGATAGCACAGTTTTAGGTGTTAGCGTCGTTCGATCAGGCTAGTCTGCCGACCAAGGGCTTAACCATAGCCTTGAGACCTTGGGGGCTATCAATAACGGGTGCGTGGAAGGTTTAGTCGAGGCCATATGGCCATGCAAGCGACCAAGAGCTGAAGGTTAAGGGATGGACCGATGCGCCAGCAGGGCCAGGGCCACATGGGAGGCGCCCAAATGACCAAGGGCTTGTGAAAAAGGGGTTGTGCCCTTAATTTATGCCAAAGTGGGTTTTTATACTAGATTATATGATTTTTATTGATTTTCTCAGCAGTTTTGAGAGATATTGGTCATTTTTGGAGGATCTTGGGCCCTTTTTTAGGCCAACTCTTGGGGGGAAGTTGGGAGTTTGTTACAAACTTCAGGCCTCTATAAACCAGAGGCTCTAAGCCATGGAGGAAGATTCATATTAGAGAAATGTTGATGAATTGTTGAGACAAAGCCATTTTTATGAAGGGAAAGAGATTGTCGAACTCCGCTATCAACTTCTCTTGTTATGGYTTGTTGTTGTTTTATGATTACTTCCAAATTTGTATATGTTTATATGGCTGCTATGTTTCGTTTATAATTCTTCTGCTTTCATTCAATTCCTAAATGGTAATTTAACACATGCTTTGAWGCTCAACCATTGTCATTAAAAGATATTTTYGGATCATCCAAATATCTTAAAGTTATTTATATCGGGTTTTCTTCCATTCCATTTTTCTCAAGGGTAACATACATAATTGTTTTTGTAAGAAATTTGTTTAAAATAAAGTTAGCACAACAAATGGATTCAATCCAAAAAAAATTGCGTAATCCTTTAGAATATAGCATACATCTATCCATTTCAACCAAAGTCCTATTTTTTTTCAGCAACCCCATTTTGTTGAGGCATATAAGGAACAGTCTTTTGATGTTGAATCCCATGCTTAGACAAATATGCATCAAATTATTTCTTAATGAATTCCCCCCGATTATCTGATCTCAAAGTTTTAATACTTTTACCATATTTTTTCAGCAAAGGATTTAAATTCTTGAAATTTAACATAAAATGGTTGTCTTTTAGTTGAATTAAAACCGACAAACTTATATAAACCAGTGTCATGATCAATAGGGCCTGAAGAAACTATTTTGAAATTTTGGTTGTTATCTTTAAGAACATATTTATCTTGCTAGGCTTCTAATTTATATCTTTTCTGACATGCACGAATATGCATGTTTTGAACATGAAAAACATCTTCTAATTAACCATTAATAACTTGATCATTACCAGAACCAATTACATCAAGTTGTTTACCATCACCAATAGACACTTTCTGAGATGAGTGTTAATTATTGTCATATGATGTAAACAAAGAAGCATTCTTTTTTATATGTTTAGATCCATCGTAATCCATTATCCATTCCACATTAGAATAATTACCAGATTGAACAAAATACGCACATAAAGCTACTTGTTGTTCATTAGAATCTTGCTTTTTAGCCTTAGCATTTAAGCATTTTCCTTTATAGCAACTCTTTTTAGGATGATTAGTTTCACCACGATACTTATAAGGATCACATACTTTCTTCTTCTTATTAACTTCATGAGTAACATTAGAATCATTACCAGAAATATTTGTTGAAGAGTGTGAACAAAAACCTTTAGTATTAGGCTGAAAACGTTTCTTAGAATTCTTATTATTATATGTCATCACAGGTTTATGAGAAGTTAATTGACCTAGAGCAATCAACCTTTCTTGCTCATTTATCAAATCTTTACAAAATTCATCAAAAATGGGTTTTGTGGTACCTTTAGACATTTCAATAGCTATATTCCTAGTTTGGATGAACATGTCAAAACAAGATGACAATTTATGTTCTACAAGAATGATTAATGCAGTATCAGTCTTCTTATAATTTTTATCACAATTGTTTAATTTTTCATTTAAGGTTTTCAGTTCAACAATATATAGTTCTATCCTATCAAAATTATTAGGATCTAGCTCATGGATTTTCTTTTCTAGGTAATAAGCAGACACATCATCAGATTTATCAAATAGAGAAGCAAGAATCTTCCAGACCTCAATCGGGTTGTCTTATGCCTCAATACTTACCTGAAGACTATCAAATACCATTTGTCCAACGAGCCATCTTGTTTTATCACATCTTTATTCCCAAATAACCAGATCTTTAACATCAGTGGGATTCTTGTGTTCACCATTAACCAACCTCCAGAGATTCTTGCTCCTGAGAACATCAATCATTTTCCCCCTCCATGCAAGATAGTTAGAACCAACAAGTTCAGGAACAAAAACTACTTCTAAAGTCATTATGATGAAAAACTTAACAAGAGATAAACCCTAATGCAAATAATAGACAAGTTAGGAAAAAAAAGAGTAAACTGAAAAGAACTTACCAGAAAAAAATATATATTATTTAAAGTAGATCAAGGGTTTTGAGCCAAAAAATTGAAATGATCATAACACGGTCAATATGGTTTAGAATTTCTATTATAACCTCTTTATGGAAATGGTACAGTCATTATACATCCATTTATGCATGCTGAATAGAAATCTGGATATTCTGTCTAAAGATATTAGTTCTGCAATATTTCTGTCCATACGCAAATATTTATGAAAAATAGTTGATTTTTAAATCAACGATATCTCCGCTTTCTGAAATCAAAATCAGACGATTTTTTTTTTCAAACTACATATTTTTTCTCAACTAACTCAAATATGTAACTTGTTTCTTTAGATTTTGCATCAAGAGTTTCAGAATTGTATATGAAATTTGTGACCTCAAGTTTTCCTACAAAAAAAAACTATATCTGAATAATCGGGAGATAGATATCCTTGAGTAGAATCAAATTT